>ONZA01016875.1:3244-15822 GCA_900322205.1 Kewa caespitosa | reverse complement strand
TTTTTTTTTTTAAGTATTTCAACTAAAGAGTTTTACATAAGTGGACTCCTTTCATGATTGAGTTCTCATACTCATGTTAAAGAGGGATCATATTGCTCTTCCATTTCATGAATATGTATGTCACAAAATATTGTGTTAATCACATATAATGCAATGAAACTCTCATATTATATGTGGGACATACGTGCAATATATGTGAAACGCATGAGGTAAAACCAATAAATAAATAAACATTTTGGCTCAGTAATCCCTAAATAGAATTAACATATTCATGCAATCTTAAGTTATGCTCGAAAATCGAATCTTCTCTTCCTCTATCCCAATGAATAGATGCTGCTCTTTGGTCCTTAATTCTCTTTAACATTTAATCCACATCTCTCAAACTATGCCTATTTTGTGGTGATTGATTTACGCATTATAACGCCATATATTATGTTTCTGTCAGTTTCTCGATTTCTTACTCACGTATAGATAGTAGGATAGAGCCCACACTTCAACTTGTAACTTCAACCCATGTCTTTCGTTGTTTCACTCAACCAACAATATATGCAGCCCATCAGGTTGATGAAGAGTCCAACAATCGCTTCTCCGTCAAGACTTTTAACGCTAACACTCCAAAGCTTCATACATCGCGCTTTGTTGTGATATCTTTTGTGTATGTGTATTATGCAAAATGAAACAAAACAAAAATTGAAGAATGTATTTCAATTTTCAAATTATTCATCAAATTTCACATTACATCCAAGTGTAATAATCAAAAGGTTCTTGAAGAAAAGCATATGCTAAAGTTAGAGAGTACATCAGAAGCAACACTAACATGATTGTCTTAAACAATTTGAAGCAAACAACTGCATGAAAGGACATGCACTGGGTGACATATTGTTACAAAAACATAACCCACATGTGAGTTCAGTACCGGAAGATATGGAGTGAAAGGACTAGTATACAACTCTAGTAGGCAACTCCTCCTATTGCCAATTGCTTTTAGGATGGAATCCCTTGTTGCCAACCACATGTTTTAATTGCCAGAGATCTGCACAGGAGATTAGATAAAATAATATCAACACAGGGTTTTCATCTTTAGAAAATAATAAACTAATGGTTGACGGAAGGCCAATAGCAATCAACTTCTAAAACAGTAACATAGATCAAGATTGATGAGATCAAGAGGAACTCGAGTACTTCGTCTAACACGTCTCTTTGTGATTCACTGAGAACAACAAATGTTGTGTTTGAATCGTTGCAAAGAGTAGTTGGAGTCCCTTCAAGGTCAGAATGCAATATTAGATTCATTTTATTTACTTGATCAGTATTCATTACCAAGAGTATTAACTGCTTCAACCAATGTGTCATTGAATCCCTGAAAGTTGGGGTCAGTAGAGTAAGTTGTTAGAGGTTGATGACAAAAAAGTCAAAGCTATAGAATAGAAATTGACATATTGAAAACATGCAGTCGCTAAAATATTGTACAAGTTTCTCTCAAAAACAAGATTATGAAATCTAAATGCAGTGGCGTTGCAGACTGTGACGATATGTTGAACTTTTTTTGTAATACAAGGGAAAGGTTCCCAATGATCAAATACACCACAGACCATATAATGATTTATGGACCAACCATCATTTAGTAAATGAAATTTAAAAGTTAGATAACAAAAATTAGGCATTAGAGAAGCATATCAAACATAGGATGACCAACTGTATTGTACCAATATAAGTAGTCGAGTAGTGCAACTCGAGAAATGCTGAACAATTAACTCAATCAAAAGAAAATGTGCGATCTATGTTCTCCTGGCATGAGCTTCATTAAGCTCACTACAAAGAAAAAGAAAGCAATTGTATAAAAAAAAAAAAAAAGAAATAAACCAATGTTACACAATAATTGTTAAAGAGTTTTGACACACTAAGGTACAAGATCATAGTATAAACTGCCTCCTAGCTGTCAACTAATAAGAAACCCTCAATGTTCAAGACTTCATTCATTTTCAACGTACCATTCAAAGGTTACAAGTTTTAGAATCACTTGCTCATCCCTATGAAGCCATGCTTCTTCTCCTTGACTCCCTTTCAGTTAGTAGTCAATATATTTGAAAGGATACTAGCTCACACTCACCTAATTTCCTGTAAACAAAGACAAAGACAAAGACACACTTACCTATATCTATCACTCTTTCTTGTATGATCAAGTGAGTGCAAATATTCTTCCACCTTCTTTATTTCGTCTTCTTCTCCTTCTTTCTCAGTTAACTTTTGCATTGTTTTTGCTTCAATATTTGTAGCCTACAACATGAAGGTGGTTCAACCGGTAGATGTATGTGATCACGTGATAATTGGTAGGTGTGAGTGATTAGGTGAGCTGTAGTCCTTATAATTCCAATGAGTACTGATAATCTTGAGTTAGGTTGAAGAGGCCTCTACACTACCTTGAAGACGATAATTCTCTCAAAGCATCATACAACCACTTGTATGCAAATTTTGTGAAAATGCAATCTCAAACTTCGTTTTTGACTTGTAAGAGATCATACACATAGGTAACATGTTAATACTTCATAGACAAGACTTTAACTTAGTAACTCCTTTTATCATTTCGAACTCTTGTAATTGAAAATAATTATTATAATTAGAATATTACATCACTTTCTTAAATACTTGAAAGCTGGATTATAAATAGTTTCATCCCAGAATGAGTGGTGCACAAATGCAACCAAATTTATCTTAGATTTCTTATTGATTTTTCAAATATTATGTTACCATAAGTAATGAAAAAAATTATACCCCATAGCTCCATTTGCAGGAGGTCATCTACAACATCATCATAAACCTCCTTCCATGACGAAACAATGATGATTCAACAGATATGGGTGGCATGATCACACCCCTCCACATATTTGTTATCCTCCATCGCTAAAACTAAGAATGCTTTTCTTGATAATTGAACGTATAATTTACTTGTGAAAAATTGTAAATTGAAGGGAGGGAGAAAAGAGTGGGCAAGAGAAAAGGAAAGGAAAACACAAAGAGAGAAAATAATAAGGTAGAAGTCAAGAGACATCACAATGAGAGATGGAGGAAGAGGGAAGAAGAGGGAGGGGAATGGATAGAGGTGGGAAAGAAGAGGAAGAATATATTGAATAACCAGAAGATACATAAGAGTATAGGTGGGAATGAGAACTGGAGGAACACCAAGAGAGACAGAGAGGTATGTGCAGACTCTTTTTTTAGACTATCTCTCTATGGATGCTCAGAATGGGGAACTAAGAAGGTGGTTTCACTTATACGGGAAATTTACACATGCTTTTGTGCCGAGGAAGCTTTGAAGTGAATGCAAGTTTCAATTTGCCTTTGTAAAAATAAGAAACGAAGAAGATGCTGCCAGAGCAGTTGGGGAAGAAAATGGGAGATGGGTGGAGGGCCACATAGTAAAAGTCCAATTGGCGAGATTTAAAAGAAACAGAGTAGAGAATAATCGTGAGGAAGAAGCTGGGGAAGGCAAAGAAGAAGAGAAGGAGAAGGAAGCGGGGAAGAAGGAGATAATCATGATAACGAAACGAGCAATGATGAACACAAAGAAGGTAAGAACAAAGATCCTGAAAAATAGGAGAAGTTAGAGTCAGAGAGCAAAGAGGAAGAAGGGGATGATCATAATGAAGATATGAAGCAGAAGGGAGAATACAGTGCTAAAATTCTTGCTGAAAGAACAATGAGAGCAAAGAATGAAATAGAAGTGAGAAAAGTTGATGAGGTCAACCTGGTTGTGATCAAAGGGCAAAGTTATGACCAGAATAATGAATGGCTGGAAAGAAGTTATGTTGCAATAGAAAAGTCCGTAGCAAGTACGAAAAACATTCAAAATCAGATGATAGAAGAGGGCATCAAAGGTGTAAGGGTGAGAAAAATTGGAGTAGTAAAGCATCTCATGACGTTTGAGTCATGGGCATTGAAGAACAAAATTCTTGTTGAAGAATTAGAGAAACTCAAGGAGTGGTTCATGGAAATCAAGGAATGGAATGCAAACCCGGTATCGGAATGGAGATAGGTATGGGTCAAATGTTATGGAGTTCCATTGCAAGTATGGAACTATGATAGTTTCATGGAACTTGGAAGCATATGGGAACAAGTCATAGCAATGGACGTCGAGGCTGTTACATTCAGAAATTTTGACATCTGTAAATTGCAAATTATTACCGATTATTTTCTTAAGATCAATGAGAAAATTCTCCTGGAAGTTGAGGATAGACATTATCCGATGTCCATGATTGAGGTCGATGTTGAAGGTCATGTTGAAGATAATCCATAGAGTTGGGAAAATAACAACAAATTGTCAGATGATGTCAGCAACCACAGTGACAAAGGTGAAGATGATGCAAGTGAGAGGAAGTCAGAAGGCCAGGAATGTGAAAAGTGAGAAAGCAATAATGAGACCCAAGGCAGAGGAAGAGGAGAAGATTGAGAATATGGGGAATGAAAACGATCATAACGAGAGGGGGAATTTTGAGGATGTTAACGATACAATTATGTTGGAAACTCAGTTCCAAACAAGGTAGGGTTTTCAATGATTTGGGGTGGGGGGGGGGAGAATTTAGAAGACAAAAAGGAGAAGCAATAGTGTAAGTTAGAGCAGTGGGGGGCTATTTGAAGTCCGCTTGAGCAGTAGGTGGTCCAGTCCATTAGTAAATGAAAGATTGGTGGGCCTACAACGTTTGGTGGAACGGGAAACTCTACCAATACAAATGAAAATAAGGGGGCATAGTTAGTTGGCTGAGAAACAGAAGTGAAGAGTTTGAAGTGTCTCTTTCAACATCTATCTATGGACCAGACTTCCCATCAGGATATGTAGAAGAAATAAACCAGGTTGAGAAGGAGAGGTTTAGAAGAAACAGAGAATTAAAAGCTCAAAATAAAAATAAAAATTTGAGAGGAAAAACACCATCTAGAGTGGTGAGAAAAATTTTGAGGGAGGGAGTCACGGAGAAACAGGAAAGTACGAAGAAATTGATTGCCTAGAACCTTATTGATGAGAAAGCTGTGATTATATTCATAGGGCAGATGGGTCTTGCATTTCAGGGGATATTGAAGAAGTTGTATGCTAGTTGAAATATGTATATTGTTTGAACTAAAAAAGGAATGGAAGGAGAATGAAAGGAAAGAATAGAGGCCAGGGGGTACTGATGAGGATAACAAATGATTGTGATATCGTGGAATGTCAGGGGGTTGATTGCAAAAGAAAAGAGGAGTGTAGTGAAAAGAATGGTGTCAAAATTCAAACCAGATTTCTTGTGCATTCCATAGATGAAAATGCATGTGATTGGGGATAGAGAAATTATGGGAATTGTGGGGAGTATGGAGGTTCAGTGGGCAGGTGTTGAATAAGTGGGCAGATCGGGGGGGTGATTACAATATGGAATAAGAAGAATTTTGAGAAAGTAGGGTCTTGCATGCAACAAAATTGGATATCGGTGTGGGGGAAAGCAAAAGAAAATGGGGAGAGAATTGCAATTGTGAATGTTTATGCATCCAGTGATAGGGAATAGAAAAAGAAGTCGTGGGATGAGTTCAACCAACTGTGGAACACTCTGCAAATTGAAAGTATTTTCACATGTGACTTCAATGATATGGTGAACCAGGAGGATAGGGCAAGCAACAGAATGGAAGAGAGAGGTGTTCTAGAGTTTAAGGAGTTCATTGCAGAAACTAAAGTGATGGAGATGGAAGCGAGGGGGGAGAAGTTTACGTGATTTAGGGGGAACTCAGCGAGTAAGTTGGACCATGTACTAGTCAATTTGGGGATCTTGCAAATGTTCCCAAACTTGAGATCAGAATTGCTTGATAGACGTATCTTTGACCATAAACCTCTGTTGATGAAGATGGAAAAGATGAATTGGGGACCAAGACCGTTTCGATTTCTTGATGCATGGATGACGCATAAGGAATACCCAGGAATTGTGAAAGAAGTATGGGAGAAGTGAGAAAAGCAGATGCTGTTGGGAGATAAACTGAAAAAAGTGAAAGAAAAATTGAAAAGCTGGAACAATGATAGCTTTGGACATATTGAGAAGAGGATTACAGTGTGAAAATCAGATTGGGAGAATTGACAAAATCAGAGAAATGAGAGCCTCAAGTCAGCTTGAGATGGAGGAAAGAAGAGACTGGAATAGTGAGCTATGGCGGTGGATACAAAGAGAGGAAAGCTAATGGAGACAACAATCAAGGCAGACATGAATGAAGGAGGGTGACCAGAACACCAAATTTTTTCATGTCATGGCCTTAGTAAGAGCTCAACAGAATAGACTCACAAAGCTGAATTATGAAGGGGGAGTAATTGAAGATAGAGCGCACATAGAAAAGGCAACAGTGGAATACTTCAAAAAAATTCTCAAAAAATGTGAGGCATAGACCCAAGATGATAGGCGAAGAGTTGCAAAAGTTATCTGATGGGGAGGCAAAGATGCTGGTAAAAGCAGTGACTATGGAAGAATTGAAGCAAGCCTTGTGAAGTTGCGATCGATCCAAGGCTTTAAGGCCTGATGGGTTCAACATCAATTTTGTCAAAAATAAATGGGAAACGATTTAATATGATTTTCAGAAAGTGTTTAACCACTTTTGGGAAACTGCGGAACTCCCAAGAGGCTCAAATGTGGCCTTCATTGCTTTGATCCTAAAGGTGGATGTGGTTAGTGAGTTGAAGGATTATAAACCTGTAAGTATGATAAGGGTTGTACATAAGGTGATAGCAAAAATTCTGGCAGTGAGATTCAAGAGAATGATGGGGAAGCTCGTTGGGGAAGTGCAAACATCCTTCTTGGAGGGGAGATTCATTTTGGAGGATGTATTGATCATAACTGCGCTCATTGATTTGTGTAAACAAGATAATGACAAAGCTATCATCTTCAAGTTGGATTTTCACAAAGCTTATGATTCGATTTCGTGGTGTTTCATTGAGTGGACATAGGAGAGTATGGGTTATCTAGCAAAACGGCGTCAATGGATGGCAACGTGCATCAAAATAGCATCGGCATCAATTCTCATAAATGGGTCTCCAACCCGATCGTTCAGGCTAGACAGAGGATTATGCCAAGGGGATCCCCTATCACCCTTTTTGTTTAACTTGGTGGTTGAATTGCTTAATATGCTGATGTGGATGGGATGTCTAAGGATTTGATTGGTGGTGTGGAAGTTGCACAAGGTGGGGTGATGATTTTGCACCTAGAGTTTTCTAACGATACGGTTATTTTTAGCCCAGCTGATGAGTCTAAACTGTTGAATGTCGAAAAGCTTCTTCTGTTGTTCCAATCGGTTTCCGGGTTAAAGGTTAACTTCCATAAAAGTTCCATATATGGTATTAACGTTGATTCAGTTTGGCTTAGTAACATGGCCAAGATGTTACATTACAATTGTGGCCAGCTACCTACGAATGCTTGGGGCTTCTAGTCAGGGGTGTGAGTAGGGGTGTCGAATTATGGAAACAAATCCTAGAAAGGTTTGAGAAAGTGATAGCGGGTTGGAAAGGGAAATTATTATTGATGGTGGGAGGCTCACTCTTTTAAAAGATGCTCTCAATAGCTCACCCTTGTATTTCATGTCATTGTTTAAAGTTCCAGTTGGCATAGCAGAGTTGAGAAAGTTGCAACGTGATTTTTTGTGGGCAGGGCATAAAAAAGATGGGAGGTATATATGTCTAGTGAGTTGGGATATTGTGGAGCTACCCAAAGAAATGGGTGGGTTGGGTTGGGCGTGGGTAATTTGTTGCAAAAGCAACATGGCCTTGCTATTCAAATGGATTTGGAGGTCTGATAAGGAAAGGAATATTTTGTGGTGTAGGATCATTAAATCAAAATATGGGAGTCCTGGGGTGTGGGAGTGGGTTTTGGTCAGAAAAAAGGATCCTTGGAGCAGGTTGTGTAGGTGTGTTTACCAAAACAAGGAGGTGGTAAAATAATATTGTCAAACTATATGAAAAGGGTGGGGAATGGGGAAGAAATTTCGTTTGGGAGGATGTTTGGGTTGGGGAGAAGTCATTAAAAGATGCATTCCCTAGATTTTACTCAGTGTCACAGAATAAGTCTTGAAAGGTGTCAGATTTTGTGGTGTGGGATGGAATGTGTATAAAATGGGTGTTTCACTGGAATTTGTTTGTTGGAAAGAGGGCCTGAGAAAGGAAATGGTGGAAATGTTGAGCCAAGTCAGGTTGGATCGAGAGTGCGTGGATAGGTCGATTTGGAAAGCCATAACAAATGGTGCCTTTACTACAAAGTCTTTTTGCAGGGAGTTGAGCAAATGCAAGCAAGCACAAGCATATGTACCAGCTAAATATGTGTGGAGAGGGTACATTCCTCATTGTGTGGAGGTCTTCATTTGGTTGTTGTTGCTGGGAAGGCTCAGTACGAGGGGAAGGCTTGTGAGATTAGGGGTACTGACTCAAGGAGGAGCTATGTGTACTTTGTGCGATGATAGGATGGAGGATTGTGACTATTTGTTCCTGAGATGCCCATGGGCGAGGAAAGTTTTGATATGGTGGCTACAACTGGGGGGGGGGTTTCAATGTGTGATGCCCAAAAAGTTAAGGGAGCTCTTTGCATAGTGGATTTGTCTTGTAAAGGGATAATTCGCCCTCAAGGTTTGGATATCAATGTTTTTTGTCATTACATGGAGCTTGTGAAAAGACAGAAACATTAAGGTTTTTAAGGGAAGGCAGGGTCTTTCGATGATTTATGCAATTTGTGTCTTTTTAGACTGGGTTGATGGATTGATGGGTGGGGAGTTGATTTTCCATACACGCCGGATAAGAATTCAAGGAATCCATTTATTCTTGCTTGGAAGAAGAAGGAGGACAGAGTAAGGAGAGTCATAAGAGTTGCGGAGAGGTAGGTTAAAACAGGGGAGGGGGAGTTTAAATGGAACATTGATGTTTCAGTGCGCGACAGTGATGGAAGTGAAGTCATTGGTAGAGTCTTACGAGATGACATAGCTATGTTTAAGTGTGTGTTTTCCAACAATATAAAGGAGGTGGAAATCAATACAGTAGAGGAGCATGCAATAAGGAGAGGTATGGAGTTAACGGTCCAGCAGGGTTGGTTAATACAATGCCAAAAATTCTTTGAATCGGCCTTGCAAAACGCCGGGAGTGTGTTTTTGATCTCAACTATATCATATAATGCCTTAGGAACTGGCCAAGATGGAAGCTAGTATACAAAAGCCGAGAATCAAATACAATAGCAGATGGTTTAGCTAAGCAAGGGCTGAGTAAATCACATGAGTTCTTGGCTTGAGAGTAGAGGTGGGGGAGTCTTATAGCCTAAGGTGTTTCCTGGTGTGTTTTTCTTAGAAGTGTAATTGATCTGTAGCTGTTGTTAGCCCAGTTTCTCGATGGGTGGGCTTGTAATTCCTAGATGGGATGCTTGTCTCCTCCCCTGGGTTTTCTAGGTTAGCTTTTCATTAATATAATAAAATGAATTATAAAAAAATTTGAACATATAATTTATAACAAGTGTGTAATAATTAACCTAGCATCAAAAAAGAAAAGATAATTAGTTTAACCATTTCCTAAATGAAAAACCAACTAAATTGAAGTAGAAAACAATTCACTATTATTATTGTTGGTTTAAAGCCAATAAAACAACAAATCAGTATTACATCAATCCGAAAATAATATATCCACTAGTCGCTAACCCATGCTACGCACGGTCTAAGATTAATTACTTCTTTGTATCTTGGCATGTAAACAAATGCGTAAATGAAGGTCTTGCAGCTAATTAAACTTTGGAGCACAATATAATCTCCCAAATTGAGATGAGTGGCATCCATGGCAACTCAAAGTATCACCAAGTTTAAAAGAACGGTTGTGGCTAAGGCGCGCGCTAAATGCGTCGCCGATTGAATCTCACAAAAGATTTGATCTTATCCAATTGGGTTAAGACAGAAAAATCCTTTTATTTATTTCCTAAGTCTTATAAGAGTCTTAGATGTTATTTACTTGTATTTTTGCTTTCCCATCCACTTGTTTGGGATTCTTTGTTTATCTCGGATAAAGTTTATAGCAATTAAGAAACTGTTTTATTTCCTAATTCTTTGTTTCTTTCCTAGGTTGGTTAGGACTCCTTTGGGAGATGGCAACTGGTTGTTTGAAGCCTATTTAAAGGTCTTAGGATAGTTTACTTTCATTCATGAGTTGAGTTAATTAAATAAATAAATAAAAATAATTTTTGTGAACAAGCGTTTTTGTTTGTGAGATGCTAACAAAATCCTATTCGCGAGATGCGAATAGATGGAGCTTGTGAAATGCAAGTTCTGAACCCCTTGTTCTTGGTGAGAGGCTGAGAGCTAGCTCTTTAGGTCAGTTTGTGAGAGGCAAACAGAACTAAAATTCATATCTTTACTGTTTTTCTTTAATTTTCATCACATAAATAAAAAATCCAAAAAAAAAGACCTTCTAGATAAAAAAAGATAGAGCCCATGCAACGTATTCACATTACAAACATCAAATGTAACACCAAGTTAAAGTACAACATGACCATTGCATTCAAATTCCAAG
The DNA here is from genome assembly GCA_900322205.1 of Kewa caespitosa. Taxonomy (NCBI): domain Eukaryota; kingdom Viridiplantae; phylum Streptophyta; class Magnoliopsida; order Caryophyllales; family Kewaceae; genus Kewa; species Kewa caespitosa. The sequence goes on along the minus strand of ONZA01016875.1, from coordinate 5,297 downwards.
CCCATCTCAATTCTCTAATCTTCGAAGTAGTTGGGAGCTTAAATTTCTTTCCCAAATTGTAAGTTATCCTTGGAGACCTTACGAAATTTCTATGAAAAGCCTCTTCTATTTGCTCATTTTACTCTTGGTGTAATCTTCACATATCACCTTGTGATTGAAGGATTTGCAATCGACCAGAGTGCATTACCACATAATCTTACAACAACATGGTAACACCTATAACAATTTCATGAAACTCGATTGTAATCACCACAAATCACTCAAGTTTATGACATGTAACAACACATTCCTCTTTGATGGAGTGTGAATAAGCTACCAGAATGAGCAGAAGAACACCACTACAAATGATTTCTAAAGCTACCAATTCAACTGTTCAAAATGCTTATTCACAGTGGAATTTCTCATTCTTCTAGCCAATACTTTGGAATCTGATCGTCACAAATGGGATTTCCTCATTGCATGAACACACTAATCCAAAGAGCAACCAATTAATTGGAAAAATCAAAACCATCCACAAAAAATAACCGAAAAGAATTAATACCAACGAAGTTCAAAATGAAAACTTTCAAACAACAAATAATTGAGACAAATGTCAAAAAAAAAAATTGACATCAACTTCAACCAAAATCAGGTAACAAAGAAAAAAAAATTATTAAGTATATATCGAATCAAAGTCACATTTTCTAATGAGTTGAAAAAGAGTTTGTTGTTCAACAAAAAAAAAAAACTGTACATATTATTTAAAATATAAATTATGAACGTAGTAACACTAAATAAACCTAGTTAGTGTCATATCGTAATAATACTACAGAAACAAAGAGCAAACCGAGATAAATATTACCATATTTAGAAAACTAAGCGTGCATTAGATTTCAAATTAGGAAACTTTGTACTAAGATGGAGACGCTATAGATTGACTCACCAATATATCATTGATTATTAATCACTTTCTTACAACCGACAAAGATGGCGATGTTTATTGTTGAAGTATTTAAAGCATCAATATCGCCCATTGAAAACCTCCTTTATCCCTTGTGTCTCATTTACAAATGTAGCACACAAACACAGAAGGTAAAGTTAATCCCTCAATAGACAGATAATCACACATTTAGAATACAATATAACCAAATGAATAATGTCATATGTCTACAATTTACACTAATATGTAAGAGCAAAGCCTAGAATCGACTGACCAATGATTATTAAACGATCTTCATGCGTCTCACTACCCAGAGTCTACCACCAGCGCTACCGTCTCAGCCACTCTCTACTATAATCTTGTTCTCCTCTTAGCTGTTTTTACTAAAGCCATATCACCTTAAGACAGGAAACAACCAATCATCAAACCGAACAAAAAAAAAAACAAAATCTAAAGTGAAGAGAATCGAAGCCTACTACGTTCTAACCAAAGGGTCGAAAACACAGTCTGTTTTGAAGGAGCCGTTCCTTCAAAACAGTAGCTATAACTTAATGTGGAAAACAAGTATAGCACACACGATTTTACGTGGAAAAACCTCCGGCTCAAAAGAGGAAAAAACCACAACCCCAAGAGATTTTGACATGATTCTCTTAATAATTGGAGCCTCAAAGAATGTTAATTACAAGAGACACTCTCTCTTACAATCACTCAAATACCCGTTCCCCCTCGAACGAATATTTCCCCTTCTATCTTCCCCGATAGAAGCGACCAAGGACTTCCCTTAAGTCCCGACTCGAAACTACAATGTTTACCTCATAATGATTTCAATACAAAGCTGAAAAGGTACAGAAAAAGATTCTAAAGCAAGGCACAAATCAGCGAAGAACAGAGACTCACGGAACAGCTCCGAGGAACGACCCAGGGAGCAGCTCCTTCAAGGCAGATTTTGGGTTAATGATGAATTCGAAGGCTTTAGAGAATTTTGTGTGATTACTCAGTTTATGTTTAGGAAGTTCAAGTGTGGAGGGATAAAGATTGTGAGGAATACTTATCTCATTATATAGTCCATTGATTGGGAGTTTTATTCCAAAAAAAAAAAAAAAAACTCAAGAGTTTGTTTCCAAAACAACTCTT
>ONZA01016849.1:8785-19295 GCA_900322205.1 Kewa caespitosa | reverse complement strand
AAAAAAAAAAAGACCCGGTGGGTCTGTAATGAAAAGTGATAAAAATAGAACTATCGATAAATATGACCACGTGGAGTCCATTGGAATCCATTTTGTACCATAATTGGGTCGGAAATGGCGTATATGGCTGTCCCGGGCACGTATCGGACTTTGAAAGAAAACGTTGAAAACGAGCGGTAAAAAGTGTTCCTGGATAGAAGCGTGGAACTACTGCCATGAATTTGGCTTATATGGATGAGGGAACGTCCCACATTGGTGGGAAGGAAAATCTCAACCAGCCCAAGACGCTCCAGAAATGGGCGAAAACGAAGGCTATAAGTCACGAAAAAACGGTGCTTAGGGTCCGAAATAAAAAGTGATGAAAATGACACCATCGATAAATATGGGCCCAGGGAGTCCATTGGAGTCAATTCATACCATGATTGGGTTGGAAATGGCGTAAATGGCCATCCCGAGCACGTGTCGGGTTTTTAAGGAAAACGCCAAAAACGGGCCGTTAAAAGTGTTCCCGGGTGAAACTAGCACCATGTATGGGGCTTATAATGATGTGGGAACGTCCCACAACGATGGGGAGACAAATCTCCACTGGCCAGGGACGCCTCGAAAGTATGCGAAACCGAAGGTTATAAGTCACGAAAAAACGGTCCCAGGGGGTTCGAAATGAAAAGTGATAAAAATGGCACCATCGATGAATATGGGTCCGAGGAGTCTGTTGGAGTCCATCTCGTACCGTTATTGTGTTGGAAATGGCGTATATGGTTGTCTTGGAAACGTGTCGAACTTTGAAGGATAATGTCAAATACGGGCGTCAAAAGGTGTTCCAAGGTGGAGCTACCGCCATGGATATGGCTTATGTTGATGTGGAAACGTCCTATTGCATTATAGAGACAAATCTCCACCGAGCCCCGGGACATCCCGGAAACGGACGAATTTGAAGGTTATAAGTCACAAAAAAACGGTCCCGGGAGGTTCGAAATGAAAAGTGATGAAAATGAAACTATCGATAAATTTGGCCCGGGGGTCCATTAGAGTTATTTCGTACCATGATTGTGTCGGAAATGGCGTATATGGTTGTCTCAAACACATGTTAGAATTTGAAGAAAAATGCCGAAAACGGACAATAAAAGGTGTTCCTAGGTGGAACTACCGCCATGGATGGGGCTTAATTTATGTAGGAACTTCGAACAATGGTGGGGAATCAAATCTCCACCAGGATGCCACGGAAATGGGCGATACCGAAGGATATAAATCACGAAAAAATGGTCCCGGGGGTCCGAAATGAAAAGTGATGAAAATGACACCGTCGATAAATATGGGCCCAGGGAGTCCATTGGAGTCCATTTTCTACCATAATTAAGTCAGAAATGGCGTATATAGCCGTCTCGGGCATATGTCGGATTTTTTGAAGGAAAACACTGAAAACGGGCGGTAAAAGGTGTTCCTGGGTGGAACCACCGCCATGGATGAGGTTCATATTGATGTGGGAAAGTAGTGGGGAGACAATTCTCCATCGAGCCCGAAACGTCCCGAAAATGGGCGAAACCGAAGGGTATAACTCTATAAGTCACTAAAAAAGGGTCTCGGGGGGTCCGAAATGAAATGTGATGAAACTGCACCATCGATATATAGGAGTCCATTAGAGTCCAATTCGTACTATGATTGGGTCGGAAATGACGTATATGGCCTTCCCGAGTATGTGTCAGACTTTGAAGAAAAACGCTGAAAACAGGCAATAAAAGGTGCTCCTAGGTGGAACTATCGCCATGGATGGGACTTGTATTGATGTGGGAACCTCCCACAGCTCGGATATGGCCAAAACCGAAGGCTACAAGTCATGAAAAAATGGTTCCGAGAGGTCCAAAATGAAAAGTGATGAAAATGGCACCATTGATAAATATTGGCCCAGAAGTCCATTGAAGTTCATTTCGTACCTTTATTGGGTCAGAAATGACGTATATGGTTGTTCCGGGCACATGTTGGACTTTGAAAGAAAACGCCGAAAACGAGTGGTAAAAGGTGCTCTTGGGTGGAACTACCGCCATAGATGGGGCTTATATTGATGTGGGAACGTCCCACATAGGTGAGAAGACAAATCTCCACCGGGTCCTGAGATGCCCCTGAAATGGGCGAAACCGAAGGCTATGTCACGAAAAAACTGTCCCGGTGGATTTGAAATGAAAAGTGATGAAAATGGAATCATCGATAAATATAGGCCCAGGGATATCATTGGAGTTCAATTTCGTAATTCGTACCATGATTGAGTTGAAAATGGTGTATATGATCGTCCCGGACACGTGTCGGACTTTGAAGGAAAACACTGAAAATGGGCGGTAAAACTAAAAGGTGTTATCGGGTGGAACTATCGCCATGCATGGGGCTTATATTGATGTGGGAACGTCCTACAACGGTGGAGAGACAAATCTCCACCGAGCCCCGAAACGCCCCAGAAATGGGCGATACCGAAGGCTAAGTCACGAAAAAAGGGTCCTGGAGGTTTGAAATGAAAAGTGATGAAAATGGCACCATCGATTTTATATATGGGCCCAAGGAGTCTATTGGAGTCCATTTCATACCATGATTGGGTCGGAAACGGCGTATATGGTCGTCCCGGGCATGTGTCGGACTTTGAAGGAAAACGTCAAAAATGAGCGGTAAAAGGTTTTTTCGGGTGAAACTAACGCCATGGATGGGGCTTATATTGATGTGGGAACGTCCCACAACGGTAGTTACATCTGATAAGAAACCATTGATTTTTTGATGCTCAAATTAAAACAAGCCTCAGCACTGTTTCTTAGTTACTTAAGATAAAGCAAGAAGAATTTGTTTCCTTATGTCATCACTTGAGAGTTGAAATTCTCTTCTGCATTACTGTCACAGGACTTACAGTCGGACCTCAAAGAACAGACATCTCTGCTTTCAGAAACTTCTGATCAAATCCGCTAATCTGATGATGTCAGAAAAACTGGCACGTCTGTTCTAATCTGAACTCGGAAAAATTAGCTGAACTGCATCCAAATTCCAATATCTAAGTAAAGATTAAAAACCCGTTTTTCCTCTCCAACTACTCATCTTTGTGGATGGAAGAAAACAATATTAGAAGAGCTACTTTCAGTACTCATACGATCCCTGACCCTGATCCCTCTAGTATGCTAAAATGGCTGTTTAAGAGATGTGGATGGAGAAAATTCAGCTTTTAGTGTTCTCTGTTACGGGTGTGCTGTAGTCGGGTTAGTTTACACAAGTACTGATCAGAACCAGCAGTCAGTTATCATACAAATATGAAATATCACTCTAATGAGTCTGGTCTGAGGCTTTTGAAAGGTAACTTCCTTTCTTTTCCCTTCTATTGTATCTTTTATTGTTTCATTTGGCCTTTGGGGCGAGGGTGAAGCAACAAAGAATCAGTTGATGAGACCATGAAAGTAGTGTTTCCTAGTAAAACGGCCAACTTTATGTAATCAGTGTTGTGAATTTGGCCTTCAGCACCGATACACCTATGGTCTCCCCAGGACGACGGGTCACAGGTGCATATGTTGCATCCACGCTCATGCACAAGAATCCCCCATATGGTCCGTCTTTTACGAGCTGTGTTATTGAATAATGTCACTTACAATATGTCAAAAGAAATGAAATAAGAAGGTACACATAAAACCTCTAAACGACTCAGCATTCCATTTTTTTTCCCTTATGACATGATTTGTTGATTCACTTAAAAAAAAATTCCTTCTAAGATGGGGAAGGGGGTCCCAAACTAGGATGGCTTACCTCTATCAGCAAACAGTTCAATGGGTTGGGCGCTTGCGAGGGTAAGTTTACCACTTCCCCGCAGCACGCTACCTTGTAAAAGACGATATGACTTCACATAACAATTTTATGACTTTCTACTATAAGTAAACTGAGCATACGATTGGGTTTCTTTTTGCTTTTTTTTTTTTTTCCTGGATCCAAAAGCATGATCCTAGAAGTTGTGGGCATTCAGGAAAGATGAAAGCGCAAGGGATGAAAATGAAGTCCTCTTAACAACCAAACTTTCTATAGAGACAACCAGGTTTGACCAAGTATATGAAATCAATACGGCAATGACAGACAGGTACATTCTTTAAGAGATGGGAGAATTGAAAATAAGCACTTGCTGCATATCAGTCCATTTCCAGATTGCTAAATATTGGACTAAAATATCCCGAAATTAGCATCAGAATAAAATGGGATTAGTAGAGAAATGCACCTATTTAGCTTGCTGGAAACATGATACTTGTGCACGTCACCTCAAAGCATGCCATCATCTGAGCATTGCACTGCTAGAACGAACGTTTCGGCAACTAAATTTTCTCTAAACCCTGTGATATAAGCTGAAACTAGATTCTGGTAAACCCTGTGACAGTAAAACAGCACAGAGTTCTGAATAGAACAGGCAGATATCATCGGACTATTAAAGAAATTATTCGTAGTACAGTTCAGAAAAGAATAAAGACCTATCTATAAGATTGTTATCAGTACGTTTCACAAATCACAAAAGGACAAAAGAAGCAACCTGCAAGAGGTAGAACTTTTATTCATCACAAGGGAAGTTCAAGAACATTTGCGTGAGTTCAGTATGAGTACAAAGAAGACAGATTCAGTCCTCCATCCACAATCATGTAATACAACAAGCCAACAGGCATTCAAGCAACAACTAATTAAGAGGTTTAACGAACAAACTTGTTTAACAAATCTGAAGGGTAAAAAATAGAGAGAAGAAAAAAAATGCTCATGACAAACCAAAAATCCTCTGACAAGAAAAATATCAAAAAATGAAAACATATGAACAGGACGTGGAACAGAGTATGTGTGTAAGGGGAAACTCCCGATGCGTGAAAGGGAAAGGATAATATACAGAGGTCTAAAGCTCCGGTAGTACCAACGGGTAAACAGTCGGCGGATGGTCAGTTCTAGGTCCAGCAAGAGAGTAATATGCCACAATGTGGGACGGATGATCAACCACTGCAGGCTGTCCATCGTTATTTTCTCCATTGAAATCATACTGGTTACCAGGGATAAGCTCAATGTTCCAGTAAGGGCGAGCCATTTCCAGGAGATCAACAATACCCATTTGAGATGCTCGGTATCCTTGGACCCACATGTACCTCAAAGATGGCAGACGTGTTGCGGCAATAGCCAACGCACGCTCTGTAAATCCACATGCCCTAATCTCAAGCTTTTGAAGGCTGGGACATCCTGTCGAGAATTGCAGAAGCCCTGCGTCAGTTTCTCCCACAAACCCTAGAAGCATCCACTGTACCTTTCGGCTTAGCTGACCGATGTAACCGAGGCCCACGTCGGTCAAGCCTCCCTGCCTGACGTAAAATGCAAACCGTTGCATGTTGTGACAGCCCTGTAGAAGGGCCCGGACCCCGTTGTCGAGGGGCAAATCGGTAATATTATCCTCTTGGTCGAGAAGAACGAGTCGGAAATCATTCATGTCTTTCAAGTTTTCACCTATGTGTTCCAAGGCTTCGTTTGTTATGTCCGATACGTAAACTGCTAGGTATTGTAGGTTAAGGCAGCCATGCGCTACAGCAATTAGTCCTCTTTGTGTAACTGATCCGGGCTCTACCCCCTCCCCTTGGTCTTCTGGACCTCGTTCGATACGGAGCCGCTTTAGTTTCTTGCAAGTTACGGATACAACCTCCAAACCGTCGTCGCCAATGACATTCGTTGTCTGTTCACAAGACGTGTGCACAGTGATCAGATGAGAGAAAGAATACCAGGAATCCACAGAAGTAAATCAAGACAAATACAAAAGACGTGTCTTTGACAGAGTGACAGCAAGTATATCTATCTCTAAGCTTTCAGCATTTCAGTCATTATTTATTTGCAAAGGTCACTCCAGTGCCTGGTGTGGACTATAGACCAAAACGGACAGCTAAAGCGAAAGGAAAAATTAACAGGGGTAAGATAATATATGGATATGCACACAGAAATCGCGGGTACAATGTAGAGCCCAATGCAATTGGAATTTAATCGTTTTTTCAACAAGTAGCTCCAGACAAAATCAGACACGTGCTGCAGCATATTTTACATGAACAGAATTTGTTGAAGAAATGTCATATCTTATAGCAAGTTTTCGAGCTTTGGTTAACTGAATGGCATACAGAAATGTCATATCTAACTAAATAAACAATATTTCAACCAATAACCGAATCATTCTGAAAAAGTTTAATGCGACAAATCTTTAACACATGAGAAATAAGGTAAATGCGCCAAATTTTCAATACTTCAGAAAGAAGGTACTAAATGGCAACAGACCACTGTAGCAAGTGCTTGAGAAAATAGGGGAGAAGCACATAATAATGAATGCATATGAAATGGAAACAGCAAAGGCTTGAGTAAAAAGTAAACTGTACCTCTAGAACTTCTAAATTGGGGCATCTGCGGATCAGGTCACAGTGGCCTGAACAGTCAAGTGATGCATAAAGAAGGTCCAACTTCTTCAGCATGCGTGCAACTGGAAAAAGTATAGGCACTTCACTTTTCATCAGGTACATAAGACCCACAGAAGTCAGTTGAGCGGGAAATACAAAATTGGCATATTGTTCAAGTCCTTCACTAACAGAGCCCCCACAGAATTCTTGCAATGATTTTGCTGAATGGAAAAAGTTTCCAAGATGGAGAAGGTCAGTGTCACCGATTTTGACAGAGACTAAAGGGCAATTCTTTGCAAGAAGTTCAAGGTCTTCAACTCTGATATGCTCCAGAAAAGTCATATACAAGTTTAGTGTTTCTAGAACTTTATTGTTCAATGCCAGCTGATGAAACCATTCACCTCTTGTCTCCACAGTCTCGTCTATACTATTGCAGTCTTCCAAAGAAAATGTTTTCATATTCCTACATCACAGGAAAATAAGTTAGGCTTTTATCAAGGATAGAACCAGCAACTAAATCTGTCAACAGCAGAAAAACACAACAACAACAACAACAACAACATAGCCTTAATCCCAATCCATTTGGGGTCGGCTAGCATTGGATCAAAACTGAATATCCAAAAAGACATATTAGGTGTATACTATACAGATAACTTGCTAAGCTATAGTCTACTTCAGAGGGAAGAAATAGGTACACGGCCATCGATATGCCCTCATGATTTACATGCTAAGAGGTATTAAATGACAAATTAACAGCATCCTAAAGCACTTATCATGGCAGCTAGCTGCAAAGACATAATTGCAGAAAACGCCAAAAGAAATACGACCTAAAAGAGAAAACCTCGTTCCAACTGCCATGGATAAAGATCTCCTGGGTATAACATTTGCTGTCCACCATCAAATCCTTCTGGCTTCTGCTTCATGCATGTGAACAGAAAGGCTTACTTTTCCCTTGGTCAGTCACTTAGGGAATCGTGTATCTGAGTGTACTAAAAGGTACAGGAAACAACTGAAGCAACTTTTAGAAGCTATCCCCATTTTAGGAATTTGAGCCCAACAACAGAGTCCCTCTACAATGGTGCATTCATATCCTCACCAAAAGCTTATTTTCTTGGGTGTCTAATGGGGTGAGGGGGGACAAAAGAGAAAAATGAATAGACAACTGTGAGTACTACAGTCATGGCTCATGACCTTAAAAATGTTCCGTAGATGGGCAAAGTAGCAGCTTTTATACTAGTCTACGGAAATTGTGGCCTCTTTGGTCCAAGAGGGATATTTTCTGATCCTGATACCTCAAAGTGTCAAAGAAAACTTTGAGGGGAATTAATGGAAAGCAAACAGTGAATGCTTAAGATCATGTGAACATAACCTCAACTACAATCTTACATCAAATTGACAGCAATTCTTATACAAGTTACTAGTTATGGCAAAGGTGTTAGTGGTCATCTAAGTCAAAATCGTCAGATGTTTACCAATCCTAGAATGCATTTGAGAGAAACTAATGAAAAAACTAGCTACAAGACGAAACTCATAACACCATGACTCAAGAATGTACATTACCAAAATAGTATCACATTTCAAACCTGTTAATATGGTAAGCACAGTATTTCAAGAGTATTACATTCACCAAGACGAAAAAGAAGGAAAAAAGGAAAGAGAGAAGAGCACGGGGCCGTAAGAAAAGGAGTAATGCTGTCCTAGGACAATGACTTAGGTGGTACTTCACAATGGAGGAGTATCCTAATCTATTACACCTTACCTAAAATTAATAGAGATTAGAACATGAATCTGAGATTTCTCCCACTAACATGAACACTACTGGATGAAGTTTCTTTGACTTTGTAGCCAACTATCTGACTAGCCTTCACTAAATAAACATATCATAATTCTCTTCGCCAGTCAAGATAAATCTCATTGAAGCTTCATTTCAATATTTCGTTAGATCCTTTTATTCCATCTAAACTTCGAATGCATCATATAAATAAATAGGACATACTACTCATAGTCCAAAATCAACAACCAAAAAGGCTGACCATCCCGCATATAAAACAGGAAAACATGAGCATCACACTAAGAAAAAATAATCAATATGTTATGTCTATCTCTATAATAAAGCGGCCAACCCACTAATTCTCAAACTAAAGCTCTTGATAAGCAAAAGATTCCAAACATGACACCACCAGCACTCCAACAAACAAAAAGTTGCAACAATGGGTAGAAATTCCTTCGACAATAGCACAATAAACAAAACATCAATAACAGCAAAAACTGAGAAACAACTAAACAAAAGCTGGACTTTAATGCACTCTGTGATGGCCCTTTCAAGAACTCAACTAAATCAAGTAAGTCAACCCTTTTAAAGAAAATGAAGACAACCCAAAACCCAGAGCTTTGATACTTTCCCCTTCATAGCCAACCATTTCAGTAACTGGTAATAATCCCAATACTTCAGATTAAGACAAAAGAAACAAACAAATCCATCTATCTACCTGAAAAATGAACACACTTCCCTAAGAATGCACCATTTTCACATTAAAGGTCAAAATCCCATTTATTCTCATTTAAGGAAAACATTATACTAATAAAGTAACAAACCCAGAAATGAAAGCCTCATAAAGGAACTAGCACCAACTACCCATTTAGAGAAATAACTATGAATCACATGTAATTAATCCTCACACTTAGTTCAATCACACAACCACAACCACCAAAGCAATGATTAATAGTATCTCTTTTCTTCCTTTTCCTTTCATTCTATATTTTTGTGCAAAGGAAATAATGAATCACTCTAAAAGAGTTCATTCCAAATCCAATTTTCTATCTGTCTTGGTGTGCCATAGAATCTAATCCATAGATAGACAAATAGGAACCATTCAAAATTTGAGTGGCACATGAGATGACACACCAAATGCGACTGACTAACTTACTTGCAAGTCTTGGCAATATGCAATAGACCATCAGTGGAGAAGCCAGAACACTTATCAAGCTTCAAGCACCTCAACATCTTCCCCTTAGCGAACGCAACGGTCTCAAGATCGGAATCATAAACAATCATACGCCGAAAATGAAGCGAACAAAGCCGAGGAAACGAGCCAAGGATACCGGCCCAAGGCCGAACATAACCTCCCCAATCCTCCGGTATTAGATTATACATAGCGGCCCTCGGCTTCCCCTTGAGCTTCAGCGCCTCGATGTTGGGGAACCGGTCGTAGAGCCGTTGTGGTGTGGTGGTGTAGCACAAGGCTATGGTGACGTGGCGCCTGGTCAACCTGTCTAGCTCGTGCCATCTCCTACATACCGTTGAGATCGATGCTCGGTCTCGAGGATCTTCTATGTACGGTAGCATACACTCGATTATCTCGTCCGACATCGATCTCCTATTATTATTCGCCATTTTAGCTAATTAATCAAGCTTTCTGGATATCGGGTTTTCTGTGTTTGTTTGTGGATGTAGATCTAGCTCAATAACGAGCTCATGCTCATGGAAATGAAGAAAAAAAAAATGAAATGAAAAATCAAAACCCTAGGAAAAGGAAACGATTAATGCGAATATTCGAATTTGGATTTGGATTTGAAGATAGATATATAGATAGAGAGCTTAGGAGTGATTGTGGGTCGAATAAGGGTTTAAGGATGAAATAAGGTGAGCATAAGTTTGGGAAATGAATGAGCAAAGCTATGTGTCTGTATGTATGTATGTAAGTTTGGCTTGGATTTTATCTCTCTTTACACTGTGAATGACGGAAGGAGAGAAAGAAGGGAGGGAAGAAAGAGGGGATGGAGAGGAAAGGACAGAAGTGTATAATTTTGTCGTCAAGTTGGGGCAATTAGATAAGGAGAGGTCCATACAAAAGGTGCAAAGGTGAAGGCCAAGAGAATGGCTCGTACTGTATTACTTTAGTACTCATTCATTTCCAAGTTTTAATTTATTTATTTTTTTTGAAACTTTTAAGATATTACTTTGATTATAAGTTATTATAGATTTATAAACATAAAAATCGTAAACATATGATATTTCAAAATTTGTATTTAAATCAATTTGATTATAACATTTTTATATTATAATTTTTTGTGATTTTTAACTAATTAATGGTCTTAGGGAGTATAAA
>ONZA01016845.1:11847-23915 GCA_900322205.1 Kewa caespitosa | reverse complement strand
ACGTCTACTTCATTTGTTATTAAGGATGAAAATCCAAAATCCTAACCGATTAATAGTAAATTAGCCTAAACCGTAGGTCCTTACACTATCTAACTTAGTACACTAGTGTTCTTCCTAAGAGGTTTAAGGGCTAATCACTCTAATTAGTCCATCCGACCATGTAAGTCTAATAGTTATCTCAAGTTTGTTTTCTCTTTCACCCTAACACCAAGTGGGGCCTTGGCTAAGGGTAATTTGTGGCGTAAGTAAGCTCTTCCATTGAAGATCAAATGTTCATCAACTCAAGACTCCAACCAAGTGAGGTAGCATCATTATAACTTATCTTTTGATTTTTATTTTGTGATTTACTTTCATTTTTCTTCATGAACAACTACTAACTTTGTTTGCATTTTGTGGCCATTTGATCTTTGCTTCTTCTGTTTGACCTTTTGCGATGGTGGAGTGGCTACTAATTATTGTGGTACTCATACACTAATCCATACCACCTTAAGCATGCTACCTCCTTGTCAACTAGACGATTTTTGATCCCCGCATAAATTCAATGAGGAATTTGATGGATAGTTATTTCAAACATTTGATGTTGTGTGATCATTGTGAATACCACCATTTTCAACTGCTTATTGTAGTTAAATTGAATCTGAAATTGATAAAAACTATGCTTGTGTGCTCGAACAATCAATAAACGAGTCTCTGGAGACAAGGTTATCTTTTGAATTTTCGTACAGTTTGACACCTTGTCATTGAAAATTCATTATCTCACTCATTTAAAGTCGGATTGAAATAATTAAAAATTATGTGGGAAGCTAACTTAGAAGGATCCATTATGACACCAAGAATGCATGATTTTAATCTCTCGACTATTCTGGGCATCCTTTTAATTTGGATGAGATTTCAGTAACGATTTGTGTACAACATATGGTAATGGCTTGTTATCTATTAATCAGTTAAGATTTTGATTTCCATCCTTAATAAGAAATGAAGTAGACATTTAGAAATTTCTAAAGACACCTACCACATCCATAACCTTGCAGTAGTTTTGGAAAGGTAAATTTTCTAAGTTCACCCAATCAAATGTCCATGGACTAGACCTAGCAATTTATCATTAATTCAAAACAAAAATATTTTAGGCCACTAAAACAAAATTGTGAAATTTTCTTGAGTACTTCTATAGGTAATAGCACATAAAAAAAAATTGGTTTTTAATTTTAATTAACCAAAAAAATCACAAAAAGGGTTTTAGTAATCCACTATTTAATTTAATGATTAAGCTGTAAATGGTCTAAAACCGAGACGGTTTGGAGTCTCTCTGGCCATTCTTTTTAATTTGCATGTGGAAGATTCATAAATCAACCTTTTGGCTTTTTTTCTACCCATTTTGATTTTTAACCAATTTATAATGATTTTTCCAAGTTGGGCCTGACCCACTCTCCAGCCCAGATAAACTATCATTTTGGAGGATTTTTAATAAATTCATTTTAAATTCAATACTCACAAAATTTTTCAGTCTAGTCCTTCAATAAGTGTATTAGAACCCACATTTCTTTCGTAATTTTTGGAGCCCATTTGTCTAATTTTCCAGACCAAAAGTGTTAAATGATTAATAATAAACAGTTACTCAAAATTGTCACCCAACTTCAAATGATGCCCGGAGGCCTCTATGCCCTCACATGACTTCATCCACGCCCCAAGCAGACTTTTGGTGACTCCTAGGAATGAAGTCCAACTTCAAACGAGCATTTTCCATTATTAGGACACTTGTCGTATTTTTTAGGCTACTTTGCGCCAATATTCCTATTTTTCGAAGTATTTTTCCATTATTGGAATATTGTATTTAATTTTTACATCCGACCATGTAAAAACTGTCTCCCGAGATCATCTAGTGAAATTGTGTTTATCTCTTTTCTTGCATGCTTGGCATCACTTGAAAATACAACTTGGCTTTCATAATAAAATGAACCTAGTTGGCAATTTTAAACTGTACTCGAAATATGATTCGGTCTTGACATATTAGACCCACTCATATCACTTTGTGCCATGATGAGACTACTTGCCCCGATACTAACTCCCTATGGATTATCTTTAAACAAGATAACTCCTAAGCTGACATGTCCACAGTGAAATTACTTGTGTCTAAGCTAAAACTAATATGAGTTGGCCCGATTTTTGGTCCAAGGATGACGGTTGATTTGGAAGCCCTCGTTGTCTGTCTTGACCTAAATGGATCAAGGATCAAATAACAGTTGTCAATTATCAACTGTGTCACACTTGCATTCTTTTTTAGACCTTTATACAGCCATGTCCTTTTGATGTACGGCACGACCTCATGCCTAATTTGAGGTTAGAATTGGACATTCGGTTGTACGCTATCATGGGTACTCCACCCACCTCTACATCAAACATTATCCTTAATTATCCCCAACGGAATATATTCTCCCGCCTTGTGGAGTACCTAATGATTGAATACAAACGAATACTTGATCGTCCCCTCTTATTTGGCTCAGGGCCGTTACGAGGGACCCGTTCGCTTTTCGTATGGAGCCACTCTCCTTCTCATTAAACCTACTATATCCATCAATTCCACATATCCAAATACGACCCCTCCACTCCCTAAGAGTTCATTCCTTCCCTCAAAACGAGGATATTCGAGAAACAAATGCTTATGTGCTTGAACCAAGTTCGAGTCAATCCATCCATCTTAATTGATTTCTTTTGGGATACCCTGATTGTACGTTGGCTCGTCCCAGGAATACGTTGGTCATACTCCAACTACTCCCACCCCTAGATTGACACAACTCTTGGAATGAGTCATTTGTGTTTGTCTCTTGGCGATTACTTTTTCGAGCAAGAACTGGCTCACCCATCCTTACCTGCTCTCGCTGAGTGGCTCCATGGACCTGCTGAATGAGTCCCCCGTACAAAACTATGTTACAGATTTGATCTAGGAGTGGATTCAAGTCCCACGATGAGGAGTACGTAGTGCAGTACTACTGTATCGAAGCCTACCATACACCGAGTGACAAGACGCTCCAATGGTCTATTTTTGCTCATTCGTATGCTAACTTCCAGTGTGTATATCCATGTTCTTATTTCTATTTTGTACATTCGTATGCTAATTGCTTAATCGCTTTTCATTTAGTTACTTTGGGTATAATCATGATCATCATCCAATTCACTCAAAAATTAGGGACAATGACATAGTAGTAGGTGCCTGATGCATGACGGATTGGGTAACGGGTCCACCTTTGATGTATGTACCCCTATAACTTAAACCTCGAACCAAGATGATCTGGTTATCAGATCTTTTTCCTTATCCCCCACAGAATCACTATGGTTTTGAGATGGTTTTCCTAAAAAACATATTTTGGGTTTCCCCGATAAACCCTTCGTCCATGTTTGTGTTGTAACAAGGTGGCGACTCCAAACCTAACTTTAGAGGCTCTCGGGCCTCCGTATGGGAGGGAGCCCCGGCTCCCTTTTGTGGGAAAACTTCCATTTTTCTCCAGTCTCACAGAATGGAGACTTTGTTGGGGATGGATGGTTGTTTTTATTTTATAAAAACAATCCATTCCCAAGAGGTTTAGACCCGAACATACGTCTTATCCCTTCAAAAAACAAACAAACTTTTACCCCGCGGATTTGAGTGATGATCATGGTTGTACCCTTGTACATTCTCACATTATATATGTGCTATCTAGATTACATGTTATTTGGAGTTCCTTGTATGACGGCCGATTTGCATACACACGCGTTGTGTTTCGATTTTTGAGCATGGTTCCACCTCCTTGGTTTGGGCCATTAATAGAATCACCTCAAAATATCTTGGGATGTATTTGTGCATACAATGAGCTAATTGTGACCTGTCACTGCATAGAGCATCCACCCCATGAAGCATATGACACATTGGGTCACTTGAACATAAATCTCTAAATGAATGTTATTGAGACCTTTAGGGTGCACTTGGACCAACGCATGCTTGATCTAACGTTTGTGATTTTACCACTCATTGTATATACGCATTTGGACTAGCATATACACATTCACATGTACATAGTCACATTTAGATCGCCCCATGCACGTGTCTACACTTTGTCCATCCTAGGTGAATTTTTACATGCTTACGTCCATTCACATGAGAATGTCATTCGTACATACACGCATTTGTGCATATATCCATTCCTCATCAATTAGGGCCCATCCTTAGGAACATGCATCCATTTGCATCTCTAGAAGTTCTTTTTTCAAACACATGAACCCATACATTCATCGAGTCTTGTCAGAATCTATCCATTGCATTTGTCGTGCACCCCTAGTATGTCTCACGAAACATATTGTGTTAGATGTCTAGGTCATGAGTATCCATTGTCATGTATTCACTCATATGTCCTCCTAGGGGTCACATTTGCATTCGAATTTACATGCATCCATGCACATGTTAATGTTCATGCACATCTACAAACACGCTTGTGCATATTTATTTTCGACATAAAGTAAGGATGTCTTGCACGTATAGGTTGTATGTAGACCAGGTCACACACTTTATATCGTCCTTAGGGTGTACAAGATCTCTTTGGCTCAACTCAAGTCTCTCACGTCTCACTCATCACTAGGTTGTACATAGTTCTTCTCATACTCCCTATTTCCCATAGGTTGTACATAACCTCATCGAGTCAAATCTCTCTCAAGCTTGTTCATCCCTAGGTTGTACATGACCTCATTCACTCATAAACTTCATATAGTCATTGTCTCTACAAAATCTCATGGAGTCAAATCTCTCATAATCTTGTGCATCTCTAGGTGGTGCACAGCCTCACTCACTCACACAATTCATGATCCCATAGGTTGTACAAAGCCTAATTGAGTCGAGTCACTCATACCTCAAACATGATCTCCTGAGTCATACTTCATATCACAACAAGGTCCAACCTTCAGCCACAAATATCTTTCACCCCATTCAATGCTTCTCACCAATCTAAATTATATCAACTCTCGAGGGGCAAGTGGTCCACTCTTGAGGGGCAAACGACTGACGATGGGGGAAACCGACTAAAACCGAGGGCCAATACCCGCTAATAGGGGCAATTGAACAAAAGATTCATACCAGCCACCCAAGAAAAAAAAAACCCAAAATCTCCAACAAACACATATGCCTTGCAGAGCTTGAAATGCTCTTGTTTCATCCTTTGTTTTAGGGGGCAGGCGAGCAACAAATTCCCCACCAACACCTACTCAAAATTACCCACAGATACAAGAACATTCTCCATCTCAAAACCTCCTCAAGCCTATCTTATTGCCAGGGGCAGGCATATGAACCTTTCCTCATCGACATCCACTCATATCTTGCTACTGTGGGCAGGCAAGCATCATGTTCCCAATGGTGATTAAATAACTTTTCACCAAACAACACATGACCTTCCGACCCCTCAAATAATCCTTGTGTCATCCCTTGTTACTAGGGGCAGGCGGGCATCACGCTCCCCTCCAACTAGTCAAATCGTCCACAAACATATGACCTTTTCACATCTCAGATCACCCTTGTGTCAATCCTTGTTACTAGGGGCAGACACATCACTTTCCCATCCACAGCTATAAATCATCCACCTAAAACAAGGTTTTCCCTCACTTCTCAAACTGTCCTTCCCTCTAATCTCATTCTCCTCTTGTGGACGTCGAGGGATCCACATCCACAGTTACTGCGGTCATGATCGACCAAATTCATATTTCAAAATGCCTATCTCCCTAACCTCAGATTCCTCTCACAAAACCCAAACATAAAAAAAACAAAAAAAAAAGAAAGAAACCAAACTATTTTTGAGATAGGAAACAACACCTAACTTTTGTAAGGAAGGAGGTACCAGTCAAAAGTGATTTTCACTCTTGTGAATTGGGCCACGAAAGCTACAAGACTCACACTTTAACTCTCACATTTCACTACACTCATTCCTACTCACATTTTCAAATTCCCATATACATAACCCTTTTTGGTTTTAAGGATGTTTACATGTTATTTTTTTATCATGTAGCATGATGCATTTTTCAAAGACGAGTCAAAAATGCATGTTACTAGAGAAAGTGTCCATCATATTAGGCATTGGCATAAAATCGATAGAAAGGCATCAAATGAGATTCTTCAGCAACAACCGACTGTTTCATCATTTGACATCAGTACGATGGACCGTCGATGCTAGACTAGAAACGAACTACCCTACGGACCATCAGCGGAATTCAATCCTCAATCGTTCCTCCTGATCTCTACATTGACACATGGTCTCATCCCTGACACCTCGGCTACTGATGCCCATTCTAAGAGTCAAGTCTTGATAACCCATTTGATCTCCAGTCCTCATTGAACACAAGACATCGACACATCCCACTACAATCAGCTAAACTCAAAGACATACATCGATCTCTATTGATCACAATGTCATCTGACAGCTTTCACCATTAGATATCACACATCTGGTTCTCCTTGAACTTTGTATTGAGAAAAATGTTAGCAACGTTCAACCAGATCACTACCATCATCAACACCTTTAAAATCATCAATGACATGTCATCTCATCTATCAATAAGAAGAATCTGTTTCTCTAAACCTACTTCGCAACAAAAAAGGAAAGATTCAAGAATTCGGGGCTAGAACTTCCCCAATGGCCACATGGTATCTTTCACACCATCCATCTTCAGACCAGGGGTATGACCGCCCTAACCTCATTCTAGTAGCTCCATTTCAAGGACCATACTCATCATCGATATTCCTGATTCAAGGGGAATCTCACCATCATGACGCTATCTTGACTAAGGGGGCATCCCTCACATTTATTCACGCACAACATTGAATTGAGGGGCACCTCTTATATTCCATATCCACGATCTTGGTTCGGGAGGCACCCTCACATACTGCCAATAGAAACCTTGCTTTCAGCAAACTTTGTCTTAAAGGGAATGGAAAAACAAAAAGAGAAATGCAAAAAAAAACAAAAAAAAGGAGAGAAAAAAGGAATCACATTCCTCAAGTCAAAGTCTAAAGCGGCAAACAAGTGCTAAACGACAATCAAGGCCCCTAGTGCCAAAATGACTACAGGCAACAATGTGCCTCAAAAACACCAGACCTACCTTGAAGATCCATTTCAACGAGGGAAATCCACTTCATCCATGTGGCCAAAGGGCAAGTTCTAACCCCACATCTGATTCTCTTCCTTGGAAAGATAATCACATTTGAATCAACTGTCAACACTCAACCACGAGTTCACCAATTACAACAATGTCAAAAACCAGTTCACGTCGTGCTCTATCATTGAGCCCATCTTTCGCCCCTAAGGCGCCCCTGAACTACGCTTGACTTGATTCCCACGGACGGAATATGTAGGCAGTCCGTCAAGGACTCGGTCAAAAGACATTTTGTCCCCTGAGGAGTCCTATTTGAACTACGCTTGACCTGATTTCCACAGATGAAATATGTACGCAGTCCACCAAGGACTTTGTCAAAGTTTTCATTTACACTATCCTAGTGGATAACAATCAAGAAAAAAATAGTTAGACGGAAGAACGGGAGCCTGATTTAATCACGACAAGTGGTGTCTTTTGGACTTACCCGTCTTACCTCAAGTGGTATATTTTTGGAATATCCCATTTCTAATAAAGTGGGTGAGATTGAAGAATGGGACGTGATTTAATTACGACAAGTGGTGTAATTTAGACTATCCGATCTCACTGCCAAACGGTCTAAATTTTTTGAAATTCCCATTTAATAAAAAATCTCAAAAACAAAAATCTAACAAAAAAAAAAATAGAAATTGAAAATCAAATTAGAAGGAAAGCGAGAAGCACCTCGTGTGTTAAGTGGTTTTGAATTGGACTATCCCGTCTAATTTTCAAGTAGTTAAATTTGGACTGATTCTCACATGAACCAATGCATAAAAACAAGTGGTTTGAAATTGGACATGGGCTCTATGTTTAATAACTTGCACATGTAATTGACTTATCATTCTTCATTTTTTAGTTTAAATGCATATCTCATGATAGACATGTACCTTAGACTTACTTAGAACTTTTTCTTTTTGCCTCAAAATGAACGAAAAAACAAACAAAGAGAATAGAAAAAACACAACAGAGCATATTCATTTTATTTCACAATGCATTTTTCATGCATGAATCCTCCATTGCTTTTGACCCAATCACATTAAATAAACACATACTTTCTATCTGTCGCGCCTAGACTTTACGAACTCATAGTATACACATATGGTCTCATAGCTTGAAAAGCCCAATCACAGTTTCACATCATTTCTGGCTTCAAAGCTTCGTAACTCATCCACTCTAACTCTTCTTGGATTGAGGGTCCTTTCCTCTCTCCATGACAATTGAACTTAGATCCAATCCACTTGACCAAAGCACATACTTGCCATCCATCCCATAAGCCCAATCACCTTGACATATCAACTTTGCTTAAATGAGCATGTTCCATGAAACTTAAATCTGCACTTTGTTTCCCATCTGACCCATTTCCCCATGAGCTTATCTAATCCGACATAACTCGCCTTGAAACACAATTCCGCTCATGGCCATTTGCCAGCGAACATTGAACTATCGTTACTCCCAAAACCTCGATCCCTTGATTTCACAATATAATCAAGTTCTTAATATTCTCATCTCTATTTTGGGTCATCCCTTCTCACCACATGTGCCCTCATCAGTTTCATTGACATCGTCACTTAGACCATCAATCCTTCACCTGCAAGGAAATTCCAGCTTTCCCACCTAATTGGGTTAAAACAACGATTTCAATCCATGAATATTTCATTCATGAATAGCCCTCAACAGATCACCTCTCGGTACCTATATAGAGGAAATTTTAAACAAACACTTATTTCTTCTTCGGAGAGAACCCAATTATCACCATTGAGGTCAAATTTCCAATAGAACCAACGAACCCGGTCCCTTTTCCATCCATTTTATTTGTCCTAAAATCAGTCATATGAGTCAAACCGACAAAGTCGAATCAATTTCCCCTTCAATGTCAAGTCAATCGAATCGGATCCATTTCCCCAGCAAAGTCGAATACTCAACCTGACAAACTAGTCAAAGTTGGTCAAGTCAAATTGTTTGGAGACAACCAATGTCCCCAAAAGAACCAAACCTGTTCGACTCCCCAATTGAGTCACGAGGCACTCAAATTTCCAAAAACAATCTCCCAACTCAGTTAAGAGACACTCGGTTTTTCGAAAACAATCTTATGACTTAGTCAAATGACAATCAGCTTTTCCACTTACCCATTCCTCTAATTGAGTCAAGAGACTCCTAGTTTTGAACAATCTTCCAAGAGCACCTGCTCATGCCCTAGCTGAGTCGAGAGACACTCAGTTTTCAAAAAACAATCTTCCAAGAGCATCTGACCATTCTCCCAACTGAGTCAAGAGTCACTGAGTTATCTACTTACCCATTTTCCTAGCGGAGTCTAGTGACACTCAGTCTCCATGTTGAGTTTAGCGACACTAAACTTTTTTCTGGGACTATTCGCTCATTCATGAGCTAAGGCAAGAGACACTTAGCATCTCCAACACAATCTATAAGAGAAACTGCTCATTGCCCAGCAAGTCCGTTCTCCAACCAAGTTGAATCAATCAATTTCGCATCCTAGGACGCACCATTTCCATCATACATACATAAGGACTCCGAAACCATCGAAATCATTCAACTACATCTCCATGAACAATCAGAGACATGGCCATCAGTCCATTTGCATCAAGTCGAAATTCAAGTCTTAGGGCATTTGCATTTGCATCACATGCATGTATCTCGACAATCAACAATTCATCATTAAATCCGGGGCAACGTCCCATCTGAAGCCACACCATTCTGTATTTTTGTAATGCATACTGATATCTCGTTTTATGTGTGTATAATCTTTAATCTCAAGATAATATCTGATGACATTGAACAAATTATGTCATACCTGGTGATACTGGGTGAATCATCTAAAATCGTGAACTAAAAGAGTCTTCGGTGGTACTGGGAAATTCAAAATAACTTTTCAAAATATTCTCGGTGATAATGGGAAATAAAATTTAATATTTCAACGAATTCTCGATGATACTAAAAAAGTCGAATTTACTTTTTCAACAATGTCTCTGTCATACACGGAAAATTGAATTAAATCCTTCAACAAATTTTCAATGATACTGGAAAAATCGAATTTAATCTCTCAACAATTCCCTGGTAATATTGAGAAAATTGAATTTAATCTCTCCACAAATTCGCAGTGATACTGAGAAAATATAATTTAATGTTTCAACAAATTCTCGTTGATACTGAGAAAATCAAATTTAATCTCTCCACAAATTCTTTGTGATACTCAGAAAATCAAATTTAATCTTTCAACAAATTCTAGGTGATACTGAGAAAATCAAACTTAACCCTTGGTGATACTTGGAAAATTCAAATTTAATCCCATAACAGATCCCTGGTGATACTAGGAAATCAAAATTTAACTTTTTAACAGATTCCCACTAACACTAGAAAAGCCAAATTTAACTTTTTAACAGATTCTCGGTGATACTGGGAAATCCAAATTTAACCTATCAACAAATCCCTGGTGATAATAAGAACCCGAAATTTAACTTTTTAACAATCCCCTGGTGATACTGGGAAACTCAACTTTAGCTCCTCAACAAACACTCAATAATGCTGGAAAACTCAAAATTCAATTTCTAAACAAAATCAAAAATAGATGATTATGTCACCACAAAAGAAACCCTCGGTGATACTAGGTGAAGGATCTCCGGCGGGGTTGGACGATTCAAAGATAACATTAAAACGGATCCTCGACGATGTTGAGTGGAGAATATCTTATGGTATTGGAAACTCAAATTAGGTGATCACTATCACCACAAAACCTTAGTGATACTGGGTGGAGAATCTTCGACGGTGTTGAATGATTCCAAGATTACCTTAAAACGGACCTTCAGCAATGTTGAGTGGGGAATATCTGGTGGTAATGGATGACTCGAATACCGTTCTAAAACAAAACCTCGGTGATACTGAGTGGAGAATCTCCGGCTATGTTGGACGATTCGAAGATCATTTTGAAACAGACACTTAGCGATGTTGAGTGAAGAATATCCGATGGTACTGGAAGATTCAAATGTTGATTCAAAATAAAGCCTTAGTGATACGGAGGGGAGAATTCCTAGCTGTGTTGGGTTATTTGAGCGTCAGTTTAGGGTAATCCTCTGTAATATGGGACAACTTTAACACTGACATTTTAATAAGCACGGACTATGTTTGCAATCAAGTGCAAAATAAGAACCAAAATTTCTTGTCTTTTTAGTTGCATTGGCCTGCTTTTCTAATGAAATTTGGCCAATGAGGGGGCAATCTGTAGACACCAAATTCTTATTCACTTTTTTTTTTAATATTTAATAAAATGGGTTATTATATTTTGTAGTAAATATGCAACAACCAATAAAAATCGAAAATCAAAAAAAAAATAATAGATTGACATTTCCAAAGAAAAGAAAAAAAAAAGTTAATAGCTCATTATCACCTTTTGGACTAGCCCTTTAAATGTGTACGAAATGAGCAAATAGGCCCTACTACTACATACCCACAAAATAAAACCCAAAACAATGCAAAAATGAAAACAAAAGCAAAAATGAAAAATAAAATAAAATCAAACAAAAAGGAAAAAAAGTAAATCAAACGAAAAAGAAGGAAAAAAGACAAAACAAATTGTGAGGATGAGTCACAGTTTGAACAAAACCGTGTAAAACACAATAAACAAGTGCCTTAACTTTTTTCTTTTGTCTTTTTTTTTTCATTTTCTTATTTATTGATTTTGTTTGGTTTTACTCATTAGCTTACTTTAGTACTAGTTTGGGCTATTAAAGTGATGTTGTCCCATAAAGCTTGTCCCCCCCCCCCAACCAGCTTAATATTCACCATTAAAATTAATACTAGTTAATTTCAACCTTTGGATCAAATGTACTTAGGGATTCTTCTTGTCCCATTCGACCTTCAAAGCCAAAATACAAACAAAAAATCTAATTTTTAGGTGTATGCATTTGGGGTACAAT
>ONZA01016835.1:13891-26526 GCA_900322205.1 Kewa caespitosa | reverse complement strand
TGTGAATTGAGGCTTTTTACAACGAGATATAAATCTCGTTGCAATATTCCGTTGTTAAAAGTCCTTTTTCTAGTAGTGTTACAATTCCAAACATTAATTTCATTATAAATTACTTATAATTAATTAAATCGGTTTCTAAAACACAAATAAAAGAATATTTGTAATATTGCTACCTGATGATAATTTAGAACATAAAAAGAACATATTTTTCCATAAATTTATGTTACTCGTATCAAAACATGCAAATTATAATAGATTTTCTAAATTTTATAAAAATTAAAAAGCAAAAATACGTTCTAATTTTGTGTAATCTGTTAATGTACTGGTAAATACTCTGAAAGTCGGGTTATCCATCATAATCTATATACATATATAAAAGAGAACATAGGAGAGGGAGTTAACAACCCCTCTTCTATGATATGGCAGGGTGTTATTGGATGATTATCCATGCAAGTACACGTGTCGACCTAAGAGCCCATATACATTTCTATACAATTGCGCCAAAACGAAAGACGATTTTCTAATTTTATATATAAAAAAATCAGCCAAAGATCACGTAATATTAAATCCAAATCCTAACAAACTAGTAAATGGAAACAACCCATAATTTGAAGAAATTTTCCAAAACTAAATCTTGTTAATGAGAAGGAAATAGATCAACGTTAGGAAGGAGATTAACTCTTCCTCAATTCTTTCTCTATAGACTTCTCCCAACCAAGTCA
Source organism: Kewa caespitosa (assembly GCA_900322205.1). Classification (NCBI taxonomy): domain Eukaryota; kingdom Viridiplantae; phylum Streptophyta; class Magnoliopsida; order Caryophyllales; family Kewaceae; genus Kewa; species Kewa caespitosa. Next base: position 25,804 of record ONZA01016835.1, on the reverse strand, counting down.
ATATATTTTAAATACCCTATTTGCCATCAAAAAAAGTGAAGAATTTCAAGAAAAAACAAAGTCTATGGAGTGAATTTGTCACCCAAAAACCCAGTTTACCATCCACAAGATGGAGGCTAGACGATAATGAAGGAAACATGAAAAAATAATACTTAACTGATGTTAGTATGCACGCTTCACTGTAAAAAGAGGTTATATAAGTTTTTGCGGGTATGCGCTCTTTAGTTTAATTTTGAAAACCCCGTGCATCACGCAGGCTTAACAATAGTTTTTATAAAAATGTTAACAACCTTATGGCAATCGTTTATTATCAAGTTTGATTTTGTTCAAAACTTGCCTAATATATAGGAAGATATTATTAACCAATTGCCTAATATAAAGGAATAGATAACTTTCTTATTTTTTGCTAAAAATTCGTTTAATTTGAAACAGACTTTTGAAGCTAAAATATCAATTATTATGTTTTACCATTCCTAAAAAGATTAAAAATAAAAAACCAAATTACTTATCTGAAAATCAGCCAATTATTTATTAAAAATTGAAAGTATTATGTAGATTCAACCTTACTCTTTAAATAACAGAAATTAGATAACTTCAGTTTCCACACAATTAGACGACACTTAAGGTAATTTCTCTCCAACGAAAATGTAGTTTACAAATTTTTAAAAATAAATTAAAATAAATTAAAATAATTACTTCACAAATATCAAATCAAATTCTTTATAATTAGGGATGAAATGATTTGATATAATAATAACAATAATTTTCGGCTTTAATACACTTTAAGAAGTTAATAACTACACTTTAAAGCCCTAATTAAAGTCTTCAAATATAACTATGATTCCACCTTAATAGGAATATAGTTAACAACATACTTAATTAAAAAGATTACAAAATTGCAACATTTAAGAACAATATTATTTAGTTCAAAGTTTAAATTAGAATTTACTAATTTTCATATACACTTGATGTATAAATATACCTATTTTAGAGGTAACTTTTTTGGTGTGACTTTAGGGATTGACACATTTCTTTTACGGCATAGAATAAATACGAACATACACCTAATTTTTTTCTCTTGTAAATAATATTTGTAAGATTTAGCTAATTTTAAAAATAAAATTTAAAATATTATTTTAACCATGCACAATCTAGTGTGTGTGTATATATATATATATACATATGCTAACTTCTTACCTACTTTAACATCATTAATTCATGTATAATTATAATCATCATCCGAATCTGCTTTCAAAAATTAAAGGACAAAAATTTAATAGTAGGCATCCATCATTTGACGAATAGAGAAACGGGTCCACTTTAAATGTCCGTACTTTATGACTTAAATCTCAAATACAGATAATTTGGTTAGTCAAAGTTATGAGTTATCATTGCGCTAGAAAAACAAACCCAAACCAAAAGTTCGGGGAGCCTAATTGAAAATTAGGATATGTTTTTAATTATAATTAATATTTGATTCGTGTGAAGGTTGTTGTTCTGCGCACTCTTAGTTACCCAACCCAAATTGAGGACTAGTAACTCAAACTTTTTGCCTAGTGACTAGTTGGCGACAAACAACGCTTTCTCTTTTTTTTACTATTATGTACAACTCATGCACACCTACGTTATTACCTATGTTGTTGTGCTCAAGTTAGCAACAAGTTTTTACCCTAATGACGTTTGACAAAGGATTTGCTAAGTCACTCTTTGTGGGGCGTTGGAAAATGCTTGTTAGCAATTTTGCAAATGGAGTTGGACCTCCCTCACACATATAGGCCTGAAAGCTTGTGAATGTATGTTTGAAGTCGTCATCCTGTTATCATGCAAACATAGCCGAAAGGTTTATCGAGGAATCCCAAAAATAGATTTTAAGGAAATCCTCTCAAAACTTTAGTGACTCTATGAAAGGATAAGGTATAAGTCTGGATAACCAGATGACCTGGATCCAGGGCTTAGGTTACAGGATACAGTGAGGTGGACCCGTTTTCCTATCTGTCATACGACAGGCACCTACTATTAGGGGTGTATTTTTCTGATATTTCAGATGTTGTGGATCAATATCCGAATGCAAATTTGAAATTTTGGATATCCAATTTTCGGATATCCAAAATTTTCGGATCGGATATCCGGATATCGAACATCTAAAAATAAAATTACATTTTCTTAAAAGTTAAAATTTTTTAAAAAAATAAATATATTTTTCAGAAATTTATGTCCGATATTGCAAATATTTTGGATACCCAACCTAAATATTTCGGATATCCATCCCAAAAATTTCGGATATTTCGGATATCCGAAAGTATTTTTTGGATATTTCAGATATCCAAAATTTATTTTCGAATAATTCGAATATTTTGGATATCCGAAACTGATATCCAAATCTGAATTTTGGGATATCTAAATTTTCGGATATCTGAAATTTCGGATATCCAATTTTCGGATAGTTTTGTATCGGATTTTTGAATTTTCGCATGTTCGGATCGGATTCGGATAATTTTGAACACCCTTACCTACTAATACGTCATTGTCCCTAATTTTTGAGTGAATATGGATGATGATCATGATTATACTTGAAAAAAATAAAAATAGAACGTGACTAAGCAAGTAGCATGGGAATATACAAGATTTAAATCAACATGAATATACATGTTGGAAGTTAGCATATATGTACAAAAGTTGACTGTTGGACCGACATGTCTTTCGGTGTATGGAAGACTATTACGTATCGCTTATCATAGGATTTGAATCCACTCACGGATCAAAGTCCTAACATGATTCTGAACGAAAGGCTTTTCAGACAGGTGTATGGAGCCACTCAATGGGAGCGAGTAAAGAAAGAGTGAGCCAGTTTCTGCTCAAAAAAGTTAATAGCCAATAGGCAAACGCATATGACTCGTTTCAAAATTTTCGTATCAATCCAGGGGCGGGCATTACCAGAGTATAACCAGAGTATCCCTGGGACATAGCTAGAGTAAGATCGGAGTATCCCAAAATAGTGAGAGCAAACTTTGAAATCAACTGAAATGGGTGGATTGACCCGAACTTGGTTCAAGCGCATAGGCATTTGATTCTCAAATATTCCCGTTTCGAGGAATGTAATGAACTCTAATGGAGTGAAGGGGTTATAGTTGGGTATGAGTCATTAATGGATATGGTTGGCTTAATGAGATGGAGAGTGGCTTCGTGGGGCGAGTGAAACAAGTCCCCCGTAATGGCCTCGAGCCAAATAAGAGGGACGATCAAAAATTTGTTCATATTCGATCATTAGATACTCCACAAAGAGGGAGTATATGCTCCGCTGGGGATAACAGAGGGTAGTTTTTGGTGTGGGGGTGGGTAAAGTACCCATGATCATGTACAAGCAAATGTTCGATTCTAGTCTCGAATTTGGCATGGGGTCATACCATACATCAAAAGGACATGTCGGTCCTAAGTGTAAACAAGCATGGAAATATTGAAACAGTTAGTAATTAACAACTGGTATTTGATCCTTGATTAACTTGAACTAATGGTCATTCGAATCGAGATAGATTAAGAGGGGCATCCAAGTCAACCATCATCTCTGGAGCCAAATATTTGGCCAGCTCACATCAGTTTTGAGCTCAGAGCCAAGGTAATTCACTAGGGGCATATCCTCTAGGGAATTAACTTGTTTAGAGATAATCCACTGGAAATTCAATATCAAGGCAGACAACCTCATCATGGCCCAAACTGATATGATCGGGCCTAATATATCGGTTCAAAAATAGTTGAAAATCATCAACTGGATTCATTTTATCATAATAGCCGAGTTCTATTCATAAGTGATCCCAAGCATGCAAGGAAAGCGATAAACATGATTTTGCTCGATGGTATCGGGATACAGTTTTTACATGATCGGATGTAAAATGTATATACAACATTCTAAAAATAGAAAAACTCTAGAAATTCTTAAAAATAGGAAAATTGGCATAAAAATATGACAAAGGTCCTAATTAATAATAGAAAAATTCTCATTTGAAGTCCGTCTTCACTCCTGGGAGTCATCAAAATTTTACTCGGTACATAAATAAAGTCATTATAGGGCATGGGAACCTCCGGGGCATGACTCGAAGTTAACCGAAAAATTCACGTCATGATCGATTATAGTCCAATTGACAATTCAATTCCAAAAAGCTCGTCAAATGGACTCCAAGATTATCTAGAAAACATGAGTGCTAACTCACAATTTAATCTTGATCTGTTTGATGATAGTTTTGCTCTTGCGGACAAGTGTTTCTTCGGCTATATGTACAACATCTCGCCGGTAAATTTCTAATGTTCCAATATTCCTTTTGACCTGATTTGGATGTATCCTCTGCTCTTCTACTTTAATTGAACTTCCTATTCTTTATTTCTTTTACTTTCTTAGTGGCACTACTCTTATGTGTGATAAGATCTGTCCTTTTCTGGTGAATTACTGCTCTTCCTTTTTTCCCCTCCCCCCCCTTGTAACAAGTTCACTTTGAGTATATTTTATGCTTTGGCATAGTACATGCCATTCTTTCTACTGTTCATCTGTAATTGCTTGACTCCCCCCTTGCTTGTGAACTACAGTTCTCTCTTACACCCTTTTAGTCTCTTTTCCACTCTCCTTTGTTGTCTTTCAAAGCTTCCCTATTTTTACTATTATATTGTTTGGATGGCTGTTTGGCTTTACATTATTATTGTAGATTTTGCATGAGATGGTACGTGGCGTTATTTAGGGTCAACCTTATGCATGCTACTTTGGTCTTGTTTATTTGGTGGGACTTACCCTCTATTATGCTGCATATAGCCTATATATACTTCCCCTCCATGCATGCTTTTTTTGCCCTAACTACGTATAGCCTCTTATTTTCGTGTGTTACTCATCCCTTCAAAACTTCCTCCATTGCGATTGATAGCCGTAGTAATAGTCACTGGTTTAGCCCTAATTACTCCTTTAAGTCCTCCCCGTCTAATAGGAACTCAATCCCTACGGCATCTACCCCCTCGACTATCACTGAGAATGCACCTATTCTGTCACCCAATTCTTCTCCCAGTCTCCTATGTCCATCCCAACTCCCAAATAGTGGCAGTCATAATTCTAGGGAGGATGAACATTTTTGCCAGGGTTGCCAACAAGGTACCCCCAAGAAGGCGTCGTACCGTGACGTCATCGGTGGTTTAGGTCATCAAGATCCGAATCTCAATCCCGTTGAAAATCATGAACACAAATGTCAATATTGCAGAAGTCAGATTTCAATTGGTGACACCCTGGAATTAGGCGATCACTTGGAAAATAACGCATCCACGCCGTCGCTTATCACTCCAAACTCTCAAGCAGTTGAGGCACACATCCCTTGTGTTAGCACCATCCTAGCAGAACTCAAAGCAGTGTGCCTCATAGGTGAAGTTTGAGGTGACCCCATCAACTTTAAAAGCATTATAGGTAGACTTAAATATGATTGGAAACACCTAGAAGGTAATATCACCTTTAAACCACTTGGTAATGAATGGATTCTCATCCAATTCTCTAATCTTGATGGTAAAAACTTTGTTTGGGACAACTGTTCCTGGTTTGTCAGAGGTTTAAATTTTGTCTTGCCGTGGTCTCCTTCATTCAACCCCTATGTTTCGCACATTACCCAGGTAGTCCAATGGGTAAGAGTTTATTGCTTAAACCTTCAGAGCTGGGATCTTCAATCCTTAACTCTTCCTCTCAGTCATGTAGGTAAGGTTTTAAAACTTGATGACAACTCTAAGTTTTTTCTTAAAACTAAGTTCCCTAGAGTTTGTGTTATTATTTATGTGTCAAAAACATTACCTGGCTCTTATACTGTCGATAATCAAGAGTATGGGTTGTCCTATGAAGGACTTTTCACCCCCTGTGCTCTTTGTGGTAACTTAAATCGTAACATAGATGCTCGTCCGTCTAGGAAAATCAATAAACCCGCCCAAATTATCATAAAAAAGTTTGTGAAAGAGTATGAAGTTAGCCCTAGTAATTCTAACGATAATGATGTTGACAGTGATACTCTCATTCATGTCCGACCTAAAATAGCTACTAGGGCTCAAGTTTACAAGAAAACTAGTCCTAAGACTCAGCCCAACCCTACACAAGATCCTCATACCCGCCAACACCACAAGTACATGACTGATCACCCTCCTCATCAATATGAGGAGGGTCGTGACCCAGTCATTGCGAAAGAAACCACCCATGACCCCCCTATGGAACATCACATTGAAACACCAAAACCGCACATGTCCCCTACATAGACCTCGACCTCAATGAATGAGGTTGTTAGCATACCCACATCTAATACCTTTCAAGCCCATATCAATCCGGACTCACTTCAAAGCCATTTTAACCCTCTCCAATTGGTCACTCTCGACCATGCTGTGAATCCTGCTGCTCTTAATGACGATTTTGATAATGAACTAGATGAGGATGATCTTTATTGTTTAGAAGACTATATTGATGATGAAAACATGGAGGATGATAACCTGTTGGAACTACTCAATGAAAAAGCTAATGTAGAACCTAACTCGCCTTCGAATGACTCTTCCAAAAAGAGAAAATTTAATGATTCAAATGATACTGCTTCTTCTTTACGTTAGTTTAATCACTTGTTGGATAAAGTTTTACTTGCGAATCTTAACTTGGTTAATTTCTTTTTGCCGTGTTACCCTCTTCTCTACTGGATCGATGCTCATTGTGGCACTTATAGCCATCATCTACCTCTCAGCTATTCAACGTTAAGTTTAGCATGGTCGTGATGGTTTCGGGGACTCCTTGTTTTGCACTTCTTCCGTCTCCTTGTAGTAAACTATCGATCTATGGCTGAATGTGTAAGAATGGTCTATAGTTGGTTGGATAAAGTTTCAAGTAGGACTACCGGCTGTAGTAGTAATCGCCTTTTGCATATCTATCATCATGCTATTGATTTTTAAAGGAAGCAGACTAGGCTTGATTCTTTCGGTGTAGCTCCAGCACTTCTCCTAATGATGTTTTTTTTCCTTTTGTAGTTAGTGTTACTTCTCCTTAGTACTAAAAGGAATATCTATCTTTGTCTTTGCTTACTTGCCTTCTTTCAAGTGAATTACTTTACAAAGTGTTTGTTTTGGGAAACTAATTATCAACCGAGAAGTTGGGATACCAAGCCCAATGACTCTACGACCGAATCCTTAGTGATTCTAGATGATCTTCTTGTTTACAGGTACAGGATGGATGTTGACTTGCAGTTCGTCTATCATCTCCATACCGTAAAGCACAATCTTGTTGGACGGAACAATGTAAGCAACACCAAGGAATGTATTCCATGGCTCTTACCCTGAACCAACTTCTTGGTTCGCACCCCCTCGTAATTAGCTACTGTAGTAAACAAGTTAAAAGCAACCAAAAATTTTGACGATGGAACCCCCATCTTTGTCTAAATACACCTTAAAATCTAGTGTTAAACATTCCATAAAATTATCTTCGGTTGAATGTAAACCATGGGAGTTCCTCATGCATATAATCTTTTTCAAATTAGCAATTGACATTTTCCTCTCTCGCAATTACCTATGGACCTTCGATTTCGGCTATATATTGAAATAAAAAGAAGTTTGACTCCATGCTTGTTACTATTTCTTCCATTATCCTTAATTTTCGTAAGAAAAGTGATGTCTATCGCTGATATATACCAAAGAAAATGTTTACCGACCCCACACCTAATTGAAAAAATTAACAAAGTCAATGTCCGAAACATGCCAAATACACAGTATATCAAAAATCCTAGTAGTTACGAGAAATTAAAGTCGTCACCAAAAATCTTATGCATATTTCCGCCTACCCATTCGTTAATTAAGAAATGAGAATTATTGGGTGGAATATATATGGGGCTGAAAAGCCAGCTGCTAAAGGGGAACTTCAATTCCTTAAACATACATACAACCGGGATATCCTCTTTGTACTAGAAACCAAAACATCAGCGGAAAATTCTCGGAGAATAGCCTCTTCCTTAGGTTTCCAACACTTTCACGTGATTGACCCTAATGAACATTCTGGAGGTATTTGAGCTCTTTGGTAGTCATCATTAATTGATGTGCTTTCTATTAACAATGACAATAGAACAATTTCCCTGCATATTTTAGATAGACAAAATTCAAAAGAATGTATTATTACTGTATTATATGGACCTGCACAACAAAGCGAAAAACCAATCTTTTGGAAAAACTTTACGAATTTGGCAAAATTGTGGCAATTACCATGGTTCCTCATTAGTGATTTTAGTGAGCTCCTATCACTAAGAGATAAACAAGGTGGTAACCTACCGCATATAAAAAGAACAAAAATCCTACAAAAATTTTGCCAAATTGTAAGTGCATTTGACGTTCCATTTACAGGAAGCCAATTCACTTGGAAAAGAAAAGCAAACAATGGTTGCATTTATGAAAAATTAGACAGAGCATTATGTAGCAACGAATGGTTAGCACTATACAAGAACGTTTTCATGTTCAACCATACACCGATACTTTTTCATACTCGTACTAATTCAGAAACTATCAAAAGACCTTTTAAATTCCAACCGGGATGGACATATAACAAAGAGTTGTTTGATATAGTCCGGTAAGCGTGGGCTACTCCAACTCAAGGATATGCCCTGTATAATCTTTCAAGAAAACTAAAACACCTGAAATATAACCTGAAAATATGGCATAAAGACCGGTATGGAGACATCAACAATCTGATAACAAAAAACTTAGAAAAATTATAATTTGTACAGGACACATTACTCTCAAGTGCAGACGATCCTAGACTTATCCAATGGCAGGATAGACTGATTAAACAAAGAGAGAAACTCATGCTTTTTAACCAAAAATATTGGGGAACATATTACAGAAAAAAAATGGCTCACACATGGTGACTGCAACTCTCGTTTCCTTCACATATGTAATAAGGTCAGAAGTCATAAAAGGACACTTTACCGAATCAAAGCCCCGTCGGGAGTGTGGATAGAGGAATCGTCACAAGTGGCGGATCAATTCTCACTATGCTTCAAACAGTGATTTCAAACATACCACTCTCGAAATAGCATACTGGATGTCTCAGAAGTTCCACCAATGATAACAAATGAACAAAATGATTTATTATCTCAGCCAGTATCAATTGAAGAAATTAAACACGCAGTATTCCAAATGGAACCTTATAAAGCCCCAGGGCCAGATGGGTTTGGACCAATATTCTTCCAAAAATATTGGCACGTCATTGAGAAAGATGTTATAAAAGCCATCCAAGAATTTTTCAGTAAAGGTAAGCTACTAAGAGAAATTAACCATACGATAATAACCTTGATCCCGAAAATACAGGAATCGGACAACCTGAACCACTTTAGACCTATTAGTCTTTGTAATACTATATATAAAATCATATCAAAAGTACTAGTCAATAGACTAAGACCAGTTCTAAGCTCCATCATTGGACCCTACTAAAACGCCTTTGTCTCAGGCAAAAACATACAAGATAATTTACTGCTCATACAAGAGATCAACAATATGTTCCACAAATCGAACAACAAAGTAGTGGTTGGCTCTAAAATTTGACATGGAAAAGGCCTATAACTGAATAGAATGGAATTTTCTATTCCAAACATTACAGAAATTTGGGTTCTAGACATAATGGATACATTGGATCAAGGAATGCATTACCACTGTATCCTACTCGCTCAATATTAATGGTCATTTATAGGACTTCTTTAAATCCTCAACAGATCTAAGACAAGGGGATCCCTTATCCCCGTACTTATTTATTATCTATATGGAAATCTTAGCAAAGCGACTAACTCTAGCGGCACAAGATAAGAAAAATGGAGTAGGCCTAAAAATTGCCCCAAAAGCCCCAATTATTCCTAGCCTATTCTTTGCAGATGATAGTATCTTATTCTGTAAAGGTAACCGAAAATCAACGATGATAGTCAAATCAATTCCTGAGCATTTTTGTAAACAATCAGGCCAATTAATCAATTATCATAAATCTTCAGGTAATTTTCTCACGAAAAGTAATGCCCTTCAACAAACAAGCTATTACTACTATTTTTAATGTTCTCCATAAATATTCTCTATGAAAATATTTAGGGATCCACTTCAACGAAAGAAGAGTGGACAAAACCACTTTTGAAAATATCCTCAAAAGTATGTCAGATAAAACACAGACATGGAAATCAAGTACATTGTCCAAAGCCGGAAAATCGGTTCTTATTCAAAGAAATTTAGGGGCAATGTCGTCATATGTTATGCAATCCAGCGTCAGACCCCCCATAGCATATGCAAAAAACTCGATAGAATTGATCGACAATTTTTCTAGAAATCTAATGCCAATACCCAAGGAATCCCCCTAGGAGCTTGGAATACGGTATGCAGACCAAAAAATCAAGGAGGACTTAGACTTCGTAAAACAAAAATTGCAAATCATGCTTTTTTAAGTAAGCTAGGGTGGAATGTTTTAACCCAACCAAAGAATCTCTGGGTTCAGTTAGTAAAAGCAAAATACCTCAATAAATTAAACTTCCTTTTTCGAAGCAAAAAAGAAACCATTCACCTATTTGGAACCAGATCCTTACAAACCGATCGATTATCAGAAAAGGTACACGATGGATTGTAGAGAATGGTCAGGATATCAATTTTTGGTTAGATAATAGGTGTTTACTGGTGAGCATAAAAGAATATCTTTGGCTAAATAATGCTTCCATTGAAAATATTGATCTCAAAGTCAGCAACTTTATTACTTAAGATTCTCAATGGGACTATGCGAAGCTACTGCAATTTGTCCCGGTAAATTTGGTAAAAATTATTAAAGGTACCCACATCCCTCAATGTTCTCTCCAGGATACAATGGTTTGGGGTGCATCTGCAAATGGTTATTTTAGCACAAATTCTGCTACCAGACTGACCCATGACATTGAACATGGTTCAAAGCCGAAATGGGAATATGCATGGATATGGAAACTTAATGTACCACCTAAACATATTGTTTTTCTCTAGCTCTTATTCCACAAAGCATTACCTACTTGTAGTTTTCTTATTAAAAGACGACTGATCATAGAAGATAAATGCCCCCTTTGTAACAACAGTTCAGATTCTATAGATCACCTATTCTTAAATTGCCCCTGGTCCAAATAACTCTGGAAAAATAAAACAACGACTCAATGGAACGAGGGGCATCTGTCACCCCCCCCCCCTTTGCAAATGGTTGACGGATCTCCATAAAGACCCTTCTGTCAACTTTGAAAAAGTGACATACCTGCTCTAGTTTATATGGAAAACTAGGAATGAAAAAGTTTTTAGGAATAGAATGTCAGTAGTCATTGCAGCTATCCTCCAAGCACTAGCCTTATTCCGAGAATGCAACACTAGAATGGAACTCGATGATAACTTTACGAAACTTCCTAACCACAATTCAAATCGCAGGAACAATACTCCAATCGACTTTAGGTGGAATCCACCCCCCAAAGGTTCCATTAAGCTCAACTTTAATGGTGCCTGCAAAGAGCAAGACTCAACTGCAGGAATTGTTATTCGTGATAGTTCAGGAGATTTGATCCATGCTCAAGCTACCAATCTGGGTACAACCTCAGTCCTAGTAGCTGAAGGTACTGCACTTCGAGATGGAATACGCACAAATATCAATTATCACCCTTAACGGCTCATAGAAAGGGACAATCGAACCGTAGTCAAAGCTCTTCATCAACCATGGCAAATTCAACCTATTATCCAAGAATGTTACAACCTTCTTCAACAAATTCCAATGAGCTCAATCGACCATGTGTATCGAGAAGGCAACAGGGTAGCAGATTATCTGTCCAAGTTTGGACTTTTTATAGTTGATTTATACAATTTATTCGGATCTACAAGACAACACTTTATGTTCTATTATCCTATATGATAAAAGGGGGG
>ONZA01016834.1:2669-14451 GCA_900322205.1 Kewa caespitosa | reverse complement strand
TTGAACCTAATGGAACCGTACAAAGTGACATGTTAAAGTAGCCTTTGAAAGGAGGGCACCCTAATGTATTCATTTCTTAGCAAAAAATATAAAATCCCAAATTTTTGAAATTAAATATTGACATATAATTTGGACGAAAAATATTGATCTCTAAAAGCTAATAATTTTCTTAGCATTGGTCATGATTTTTTTTAAACTTATTAAGACAAACAAGTCGAGACATATCATATTCATTTATTAAATTGATATTTTCTTATACTTATATTTATGAATTAATATACCCCGTGCGTAGGCACGGGGCTCTACACTAGTGGGATGATATGTACATGATAGTTGTGGTAATATAATATGCTATATTTGTGATGACTATCATCTAGTGGATTTTATACTTAGCAAAATGGTATTCAAATAATCGTGCTTATTCTTTACATATTGACGATACATAGATACACATAAAGTACTACATGACGACACGTGCAAGTGAAGTAGTACCCGTAATTAAAATTCAAAGATGGAAGCTCATATTTTATTCAGCTCTAATTAGATGACTCAATTGGGTCAAGATTCATGTGATCCAATCTCCATAGCAAAAATTAGTGACTAAACTACCCTTCTATAAGTATCAAAACTTAAACTATCCTTTCATTCACACCCGCTTCACAACCACATTTTTCCCTCCCTTTCTCTCTCTAGCCAAATCTAAATTGCCGTTTAGCCAAATCCTCAACCACCGCCTTCATCTTCCCCTATTTCACCTCCATCATCGTCACCACTACGTAACATTGCCACCATCATCCCCGACTGCCGCCTCCATCGTCCTCCATCAACGCCTCTCTCCACCATGGAGCTCCTTGTCCCCTCGCCATCACCATCATCAAATGCTTTTTTCCAAATCTACTACTACTCGCAATGATTATGGAGAAACAACATCAAGATCAAGATCTAAGCCATTTATTTTAGAGATTATTACAAAGTTATTGACGATCTTTGTCATCGAATTGGTGACTGTCGGTAAGTAACTGCGATATATTGGGGTGGTGCGGGTCTACTTTTGGTGGTCTTTATTTTATTATTTTTTCTTCTAAAATGAGTATGTATTTTTTTTTTGAAATAGGTAAACAAGTGTTACATTGGGCAAGTCAGTCTCCGCCGGAGAGTGACTCCCCTCTTATCATCTAGGAGGATATTATATAAAGTACAATCTTTTAGCGGCTAAAAATAGTAATTATCTAAAATTGAAAGGCCAAACTTTGAGAGGTAGTCTGGTGCCCGATTTCTTTCTCGAAAAACATGGGTGATAGAAACCGATCATAGCTGACTGATAAGATTTCGACACTCGTATGTCAAGGAACAAATTTGCCAAGGAACACTTTTTGATGTTTGTAAGAGCATGGATAACTGTCATGTTATCTCCTTCAATGTAGAGCTTGTTTGGGAGGTAGGAGATGGCCTTACGAACGCCATTCCGAAGCGCAGTTGCTTCGGCTACGAGAACAGAGGAAGTGCCTAAGTTGTTAGCTTTGGCGTGAATCATATCTCCACAGTTGTCTCGAATGATGAAACCTGCTGCGGAGTCTGAATTCTTGCAAGCCCCATCAAAGTTAAGTTTGATAGAGCCTTGAGGTGGCGGGGTCCATTTGACATCGATGTGAGTAGTGATCCTGTAAGAAAATTTTTTGGTTTAAAACTTTCGGAAGGTGATCATCTAAATCCATCCTAGTTTTCCATTCTCGAGAATGTGCTGACGCTCGTAAAATAGCTGCAATCACGGAATAGATTCTTTGTTTAAAAACTTTTTCATTTCTGGTTTTCCAAGTAATCCAAAGCAAGTAGGCCACTTTATTGAACTGAACCGAGGGATTCCGATGAAGAGCTAAAGGTCATTTCCTTAAATTAGTAGGAGGGGCATGTTTTCTTATGTTCGTCCACTAGGAAGCTGCCGTATTTTGCCATAGCTGAGAGGACCAAGAACAAGTCAAAAACAAATGATCAATTGTCTCAAATTACAACCACATAAAGGACATTTATCATCCAAATCCATCCCTCTTTTCTTAAGGAGGTGACAGGTTGGGAGAACTTTATGAAACAAAAGTCAGAGGAAGATAAAACTTTTGGGAGCAACGTCAAGTTTCCAAATCCAGTTATATTCCCAATCTGGTTTAGTACCATGTTTAAGATCATGAGCAAGTCGAGAAGCTGATTTAGTATTGAAGACTCCATCAGCTGAAAATCCCCATACCATTGAGTCAGGGAGCAGACATGTGGGAATTGTGATTCCTTTAATAATTTTAGCTACATTCAACGGAACAAAATTTAGCAATTTAGGAAGATCCCATTCAAATGTTGGAGTAATGAACTCACTTACTTTTAGATCAACATTGTCAATAGGTGAGGTTGGCATTTTAAGATAATCTTTAATACTCTCAGGAAGGCATTAGTTATCAATCCAAAAATTAATGTCGCAACCATTCCCTACTGTCCGTCTGATACCTTTTCGGATGAGAGATCTCAAATCTAAGATATGGTTCCAGATAGGCGAATTATCAGATTTTTTCTTACTTTCAAAAAACGAACTTTTAGCTAAATATTTGACCGAAATGGAGGAGACCCATAAATTTTGAGGTTGAGTTAAAACTTTCTAGCCTAGTTTACTTAAAAAAAAGCCTGATTTGTAGTTTCTGTTAGACAAAGACCTAGTCCTCCTTGTTTTTTTGGTCTGCAAACCTTATCCCATGCCAAGAGAGGTAAGCCTTGTCTGTTTGCATTTAATTTCCAGAAAAATGTCATGTTAATCCTGTCCAGCTTTTTACAAGTGGGAATTGAAATTTTACTGGATTGCATGATGTAGGAAGGTAAAGCTTCTAAATTGCTCTGAATTAGGACCGTTTTCTCCGCTTTTGATAGACTATTAATTTTCCATGACTGAGATATCTCTGAAGCCACTTTCAGGATGTTATCAAAAGTTGATCTATCAACACATCTTTCATTATATTGTACATCTAAATATTTACCTAAAAAATTTCGCTGGGGGACTTGAAAAGTAGTTGTGACTCCCTGTTTTGCTGCAGCTGAAACTTTTCGCGAGAAGATTATGGAAGATTTATGGTAGTTGACTAATTGACCTGATTGGACACAGAAATTATCCAGAATGTGTTTAACTTTAGAAGCCGATTTAAGGTTTGCTTTGCAGAATAAGAGGCTATCATCTGCAAAGAAAGGGCTCGGAATGACTGGCGCTTTTGGGGCCATTTTTAGACCTACTCCACTATTCTTTTCTTAGGAGGATAAAGTAAGACGTTTAGCTAGTACTTCCATGCGTAGAATAAAAAGGTAAGGGGGAAGAGGATCACCTTGTCGTAACACTCTTGTCGGTTTAAAAAAGTCATGGAAATGTCCATTAATATTTAAGGAGTATGAAACTGAAGAAATACATTCAGAAATCCAGTTAATCCATTATTGGAAGAATCCAAACTTATGTAAGACTTGAAGCAAAAATTCCCACTCTATTCTATCATAAGCTTTTTTCATATCTAATTTAAGGGCCATCCACCCAACTTTATTTATCGATTTGTAAAACATATTATTTATTTCCTGAACAAGGAGAAGATTGTCTTGGATGTTCCTTCCAGGTGCAAAGGCATTTTGAAAGGGTCCGACAATAGTGTTGAGAATTGGTCGTAACCTATTGACCAAAACTTTAGAGATAATTTTATAAATGGTATTACAAAGACTGATAGGTCTGAAATGATTAGGATTTTCTGGTTCCTTTTTTTTAGGGATCAGAGTAATGATAGTGTTATTTAATTCCTTAAGGAGTTCTCCACTCGTAAAAAGTTCTTTGATGGCTTTAATAACATCAGAATGAATAATATCCAACTATTTCTGGAAGAAAATAGGGTCATAGCCATCAGGACCCAGAGCCTTATATGGCTGCCTTTGAAACACCGCTAGCTTAATTTCCTCATCCGAAACTGGGCTAGTTAGAATTGCATTTTGCTCAGCAGAGATCAAAGGGGGAACTTCAGAGATGACGGGAGGATTAACTCTAGCCTGGTTTGATTGGAAATGTTGTTTAAAAACTTGGAAAACTGACTACGGACTTGGTCCAGTTCATCAATCCAAATGCCAGATAGATCTTTAATCCTAAAGAGAGTTTTCCTCTGAGTTCTTACTTTATTTTGAATATGAAAGAATTTTGAATTTCGGTCTCCATGGGTGAGCCATTATATTCCCCCCAGAATTTCTGGTTAAATAACATGAGTTTTTCCCTTTGCTTGATTAGTCTATCTTGCCATTGGATAAGACGTTGATCTGAAGGGCTCAAGACTAACTTAGATTGGACAAATTCTAATTTTTCCAGATTTTTTCGGAGTTAATCATGTACATTACCATATTGGAGTTTGTGCCATGATTTAAGATCATTTTTAAGGTGTTTCAGTTTTTTTGAGAGGGAAAACATAGCATAGCCGGGGTAGTCACTATGCCATCCCTTACGAATTACATTAATAGCATCGTTATTGTAGATCCAAACGGGTTGAAACTTAAAAGGACGTCGTGCATTTAGGTTAATGTTTCGAGTGTCAAATAGTAATGGAGTATGATCAGAGCAAGAGAAAGAGGCTGACGTTAAGAGGGAGTTAGGGTAAATATTCACCCAATTATTATTACAGAGTGCTCTATCCAGTCGTTCAAATATAAAGTTCCCCTTGATGTTCCTTTGCCAGGTGAAAGGACTACCTATGCAAGGAATATCAATTGCGTTTGTAACAGAAGAGAAATGCTGAAGAAACTTAAGTCTGTTAGAGTGTGGGACAGTGCCACCTTGCTTATCACCTAACGAGAGAAGCTCGTTAAAGTCTCCAATAAGGAACCAGGGTACATTCCAATTTCTAGCCAACATTGTAAGATGATCCCAGAATACTGTTTCTCACTAGGTTGCGCCAGACCATATATTCAAGAAATAATGCTTTCCTTAAGATTTTGGCGGTCCAAAACATTTAAGGAGATAACTCTATTGTCATCAAAAACTGATAAAACATCGATAGATTTTGAGTTCCACAGAGCCCATAAACCTCTCGATTGTCCCATCGGGTCAACAATATGGAAGTTATGGAATCCGAGAGAAGAAGCAATTCGTTCCGAGTTGGATCTAGTCGTTTTTGTTTCGGTGACAAACATAATATCCGGTTTAAATTTTTGGATTAAGAAAGTAAGTTCACCCTTAGCCGCCGGTTTCTTGGCTCCATAAATATTCCAACTAATGATTCTCACAATTTATTTAACTCTAAAAAAGGAATACAACAACCAACTGACAGTAGTTCTTCCTGGAGGATTGAACACGATTGACTAATAAAGGCAATACATAAAAATTATTGAATGGGATACTAAACTGTTTGAGCACAGCCTCGGAAGAATATTGAGACTGATCCATTTACGCCACCAGAGGCATTGATTGGTAAACAACAACGGTATTAGCAAAGCCTCGTAAAACATTGAGGCAGAAACTGCGCGCCACCAGAAGTTAAAGTGCTTTTTGGGGTTACCTTAGAGGGGGCAAAAACCTGATTCAGGCAAACTTGAGAAGTGTCTAACGTTGATAGAATGATAAAGGACAAAGTCTCATGCAACAAATCCTCGTTGTAAAGTTCATATAAAAAGAAGATTACGGAAGGGTGACCATCGTGAAGTGCATAAATTGCAATCCCATAATTAGGCATCATCAACCTTCGCCTGAATCCAAACCTGTAGTATATCATTGCAAAAAGAAGCCTTAAGGCTTCGGTCGAATAGAATTTGGGACTTGAGGCCCAATTTCTCGAGCGGAAGGGAGTAACCCTAGGCATATAAGAGTTAAGAGACTTTCCAGAATTATACAATATCATTTGGGCATATGGAGAGGAAAACATACATTGAGCAAAGTATAAAAGCTGAAGAAACTGCACTAAGTTATACAACCGTACTACCGAAACATAAAGAGCCACAATTTTCGTTACCCAAGCAAAAAGAGACATAAAACTTCCAACCATTCCTTCAAGATCTGACACATACTAAGTTTATCTGTTCATAGCAAACTATCATTACACTTAAAACCAAGCCGCCATCAGAAGGAGGATGAGAAACCCAAGATTCCCACGCATGCCGCCCTAACGTCGAATGGCGAAGAGGTAAATGATTAGGATTAAGGCAAAAGACAAAACAGATCCTGAAAACATACACATGAAAAATTGTAGGTAAGTCAACCCACTGTAAAAAAATCCCCAAAAAAGAGGGCTGAGGAATCATGATTTCAACGATTAGATGACACGGTATCATTTGATTTATTAAATTTTCTTTTCTTAGTAGAGTCATTAGAAGGGGACGCCGATTCCGGATCAGGAACATCATTACAAAAAGAAAGTAAGTTATCATTTTCCATGTCATCTTCTTCCTCATAATCTTCGGAACAGTAACTATTATCATTATTAAGGTTATTATCAGGATCTTCATTAAAGTCTGCCATATCGGTTGCTTCCACCGAAGAGTGGGAGAAGTTATCGCTATCCACTAGAGTGCAGTCCTTAGAGTGTGAAGCGGAAAGCTCAGTCTCTTTATTGTTCCTATCTAAAACTACAGTCGGAGTATTATTAGAATGTAAAGACTCTGTGTTCGTAGTATTAGACTTACGAGTGTCTTGGGCCGGAGGGACGACCTCCTTCTCCAAATTATCATGACTCGCATTATCCGAAGGATGGGGAGGCTGATTGTCTGGGTTATTAGGCTGAAAATTCTTGGGTTTCCAAAATGGAGGAGCATGACTTTGGAAGTGGGTTTTAGTAGCCACTTTTGGGAAAACTCTAATCCATTCATCATTACAAAACTCTAAGTATATTTCAACTTCATCATTATTGTCATGATTTTTCACAAACTTTTTACTGAAGATTTGGGTAGGTTTACTAACTTTACGAGAGGGACAAGAATCAATAATGTGAGAAATATCACCACACAAAGCGCAAGGAGTGAGAAGACCTTCATAGGAGAGACCATATTCAAAGTCGTTGATCGAATAGGATCCAGGTAAAGGTTTAGTAACATCAATAGTAACACAAACTCTTACAAACCATGTTTTGCGAAAGAATTTAGAGTTATCATCTAGCCGAATGACCGGACCTACATGACTTAGAAGATGCGTTAAGAACTCTAGATTCCAGCTTTGGAGAGGTAGACAAAAAACTCTCACCCACTGAGCCACATACTTAACTTTTTCACGGAAGGGGTTAAAGTGAGGAAACCACGGATGTAAAGCAAAATTTAAACCACGCGCAAACCTGGGACGGTTATTCCAAACACTCTCTTTATCTTCCTTATTAGAAAACTGAATTAAGATCCAGTCATTACCTAAAGGCTTAAAAGACACCTTACCCTTTAAGTGCTTCCAATCATATTTACGGCGACCTATTACGCTTTTAAAGTTAATTGGGTCACCCCAAATCTTATCGATCAAGAAAAAAGCTTTGAGCTCCGCTAGGATAGTGGCAACACAAGGCGTGCGGGAGTGAGTATGCTGAGACGAAGCTCCTACATTTCCGCAATGTGAAAAAGTTGAAATCTTATTTCCGCAATTATGACATTTACATTATGGGGAACCAATGGAATGGATATTCGAACTTTGATAATCCATACCCCTTGTGACACGGTATGATGGCGTTGAAGGGGTGCCAAATTAACACGCCTTGCAAAAACGTCCAATTTGCCCGGGATCATCACAGCTATCATGGGAGAGTTGGGTGTTACATAAGTTACTGGGAATAGTAGTGGGTGGAAAAAGAGATGCATTTTCAGAAGTTTGAGGAAGGGTTGAAGGGGCTAAGTTAGAGGTTATATTAGAGAAGCACGGCGAGTAGAAGAAGACTAAAAAAATACTAGTGAACTGATGTAAAGAAAGGCGTAAGTAGAAAGGGAGAATTAGTAAGAGAAGAAATGAAAGTACGTCAGGGGTTGGGGAAGGCAAGGCATGCAACAAATCTATTTATAGAAAGCTTGTATGAGGAAAGAGGGGATACACACTCTAAGTGAAAGAAACAGAATGAAAAGACCAAACATACATGCAAGTAACTAGCCACGCAGATTGCCAAAATGAAATAATAGAAATAAGGCAAGGAATAAGAAGCCACGTCAAGGCACATATAGCCAAATAAGGGAAAACTGAGTAAGCAAATTTGAATGAATTTTCGAATATAATAAGCTAACATGCAGAGACATATTAGAGTAAGGGAGCGAAGAGCCAAGCAATGGGGTATGAAGAGTGCTGTGATTGGAAGGTACTATTTCACATCGTCACCCATGCGCAAACTGAAGCTCAATTCTAGCAAGAAGACAAAGTTTAAGAGAGAAGGAATTACAACACCACACCTAGGAACAGTAGAAATAGAACACAAGGCAATGAAGGGGAGCCAGCAAAAAGAGGGGAAAGACAACACAGTAACAAAATAAATCTTAGACAGAAAAAGACCAAGATTTAAGGCATGAGGATCGACACATGTACAAATCAACAACAGAAAATTTGAGGATATAAAGAAGTAATCCCAAATCCAGTAACCATACCATTTACACAGCACTAAAAACTTGAGATAATTGATCTCAAAAAACAGAAGTAAGCTAGAGATAACCAAATAATACCAAGCATCAAAGCAGTACGGATACGAAAGGAAAGGAAAAGAACCTGAAAAGAAGTCTCTAATAGCTCCCAAAATCACAGCTTTAGCAAGGAAAGATTCCATAGAATTAGAACTGAAGAAATGAGACTAACCATTCTAGAATCGAAAGAATAATCACCCAGATCACAAAGGACCTACCAAAGGAAAACTACACATTAGGTATGAATAGGATAGTAAGATCGGAGTCATTTGAGCTAAATAAAAGGGTCTCGATCATAGATTGAAAGCGAAATCAAGAAATCCCCAAAAAGAAATTTAGGGTTTGAAGAAACCCTTCGCCTTTTAGCCGATTGGTACCAAAGGAAAAATACACTTTATAAATGATAGGGCAGTAAGATCGGAGTCATTTGAGATAATTAAAAGGGTCTCGATCATAGATCAAAAGCGAAATCCAGAAATCCCCAAAAATAAATTTAGGATTTGAAGAAACCCATCTCCTTTTAGCCATTTGGTACGTACAAAAACAAAGAAAAATGAATCAGAACTTGAGATTGAGTGATAAGATTTGTAGGAGCATTTAATTAAAACTGGAATTGAAAAGGGAAAGTAGGGAGAGAGGATTAAGAGAGTAGATCGAAAGTTGTAGTATAGTGATGACCGATGGACAAGGATTCAAGGGGTCAAGGATTCAGGGTGTTATAGATTCAGAGGTAATAGGAGCGGTGGTGGCGGCATGGTCTATGAACCAAGAAGTAGGGTTTTTGATTTTCGAGAGAGAGAGAGAGAGAGAGAGAGAGAGACTCTCTACCTCATTCTTTTTTTCTAAAATGAGTATGTAATTGTTACTTGATGAGCCTATATCTTATCTCTATGTTTAGTTCTACTATAAGCAAATTGACACTTTAGTATAAATCAATGAGCTTGTTGTTTGAAGGATATTAGAATTTATTTATGGAACAATGAGCATATGTTAATATATCAATGCACACAATGGTACAATAAATGAGCATATAGGTACCTGCAATGGACATAGTGTTGTTATCTAATCTAATAAGCATATAGTTATATTTTAATGAGCATATAAATATAGATACGAAATACTGTAAACCAATGAGCCATGAACATTATTTTTAGAAACAATGAGTATGTAATTTTATTTTTAGTGCTCATTAAATTGTCAAAATTTGCTCATTGGTATTTTCTAAATGCTCATCGCTATTATGACTTCAATGGTCGTTACCCATTACTATGTTTCTAAATGCTCATTAGATTGCACAACCATGCTCACCTTAAGTTTTCTAATGTACTATTATTCTTATTGAAATTATAAGTGTATGATAATTGGTCACTCTATTAACTTTTGGATTGATAATTGGTATTTACCAGAAAGTATTAAAGGCCACTTTAAATTACAAGATTCATAGATTGACAATATTGATCTCAAGGTAGTGAGTTTATCACCCCAAATTATGAATGGAATTACCCTAAATTATTAAATTTAGTCCCAATAAGTTTAGCTAAGATTATAAAAGGCATTCCTATTCCCCACTGTCAATATTCCGACACTATGGTATGGGGTGTTTCAACAAATGCATTATTTAATACAAATCAGCTACTCGCATAGCCCATGACCTTCGTCATGGTACTAAACCAAGCTGCGAATATAATTGGATCTGGAAACTTAATGTAGCCCCAAAAATTATTATTTTTCCTTGGCTCCTGTTTCACAAAGCTATCTCCACTTGCCACTTTCTAAAGAAAAGAAGAATGGACTTAGATGATAAACGTCCTTTGTGCAACAACAATGCGGAAGCTATAGATCATTTATACTTAACCTGCCCATGGTCAACTGAATTACGGCAAAATACTGCAACTACCCAATGGACCAATGTCAGTAATCATGCCCCCCCTCTAATCTTCGTAAGTGGCTTCCAGATCTTCATAGTGATCCTTTAGTTAATTTCGATAAAGTCGCATATCTACTTTGGATTACATGGAAAACACGAAACGAAAAGGTGCTTAGACGAAGAATATATAAAGTAATTGCAGCCATTCTCCGAGCCTCAGCCCGGTCAAGGGAATGGAAAACTAGTTTAGAATTAGATGACCATTTAACGAATTTTTCCAACCAAAATCTCCTGTGCAGGAATTCCAACCACATCGATGTGAAGTGGTCCCCTTCCCCCCAAGGCATCATCAAGCTCAACTTCGATGGTGCAGCAGGTTTCATTATTCGTGATAGCTGCGGAGATATGATCCACGCTGAAGCTACCAATATACGAACCACCTCAGTCCTGATTGCTGAAGCTACAGCCCTTCGAGATGGCATCAGAAAAGCCATCACTTGCCACCCTACCCAACTCGTTATAGAAGGCGATAACCTGCTAGTTATCAACGCTCTCACCAATTGTACCTCTATTCGTTGATCTATGAATGCCAATTCCTCTTTCGGCATCTCCAGTCAGTGACTATCAAACACGTCTACAGGGAAGGAAATCGAGCAGCAGAGTACCTGTCCAAGTTCGGTCTATCAATTTTAGATTCTTACTATTTTTTGCCTCTAGAAGATTGTAATTTATTTAATATCCTCCTAGAGGATAAGAGGGAAGTCACTCTCCGGCGGAGAGTGCCTCACCCTGTGTAATACTTCCTTTTTAACTGTATGATAAAATTATAAGTGTATGAAAAAAAAAAATAGAAAATCCTCTGGCAAGGCTGGTGGTCGGCAGCGAGTGGTGGTTGTTGGCAGTGAAACTGGTGGTCGGTGGCAAGTGGTGATTTTCAACAGTGAGGGATGGTAACTGCCGGTGACAAAGGAATTATTGAGAAGGGTGACAGTAGGGGTACAATTATATGTTAAAAATAAAGGGCTGAGATTAAATGAAATTCAATGGTTGAGATGTCATCTTAGAGATTGGGTCATTCTTGCATAACTGAACTGGGTTATGCAATTCATGGAGTATTTTATTTACTGCCACTTGTGTACTGCAACTTTATTCTTTTTCAAGTCTTAAATTCTTTATTTTTTTTTTTTTTTTGTATCTTCATTTTTAGGGTAGACAAAATAGTACGAATTTAAACTTTATTGAAATTAGATTTTATTTTGTTTTGACATATAAAATTAAGATCTTCTGGATCAATTTTGAATC
>ONZA01016814.1:6610-23231 GCA_900322205.1 Kewa caespitosa | reverse complement strand
GTTCGAATGAACTCGCTTTAGGGTTAGGGTATGATGCAACAGTTATGCCTTCTTTCCTGATGTATTAGGTCAGATAAGAAGCGTAGGTCTAAATCTAATATGGAAGGTATAAGCCCTTTATATTGGCGCACAGAATAAACCTAAAAGGGGCGTGTATTATAAGCCTCTTTGGGTTAAGCAATCTGGACCAACAAGCATTAATACACCAGAAGAAACCATCCCCTCTGCTTTGCTCCATTGCATCTTTGGTCACAAGGACGGGTTCCTTGGATCAGCCTTTTGCTCAACTTTTGTGATGTCCATCAATCTACTTTTGTGCGATCCTTCAGAATCAATTGCACTTTGCATTTGAGCTAAATGTCTATTGACCCAAAAGGTTGCGATAGGCATCTCGCTACACATTACTGTAGACACTAAATTTGGTTCACTTTTTTTAAATTTTTAATAAAATGGGTCATTTTATCTTTAATAGTTATTAATATCCAAAAAAACCTATAAAAAACAGAAAACATCAAAAGAAAAAAAAATACAACAAAATATCAATTGTTCAAAGAAATCAAAAATATTAAAAAGCCAAAAATATTTTTTAGCAAAGTTTAATTCACTTGCTCACATCTCATTTTGAGCTAGCCCTTTAGATAATACACATTGACCCATTAGGCCCAACTACAATCCATTCACTAAATCCAAAACAAAACAAAAAAAATAAAAATAAATTAAATAAGTAAAAGAGTAATTCGAAGTAGAAAAGAGAAAATCAAAAAAAAGAAAGAAAAGAAAATCGAAAAAAAGGAAAACGAAACAAAAAAAGAAAGAAAAAGGAAAAAAAAAAAAAGAGAGAGAAAGGGAAGCTCAGGGTTTTGGCCGTGAGTAATGTACAAAGTGTAGTTAGTTAATTTTTTTATTTTTTAAAATTTTTTGATTTGCTTTGATTCACAAGTACATAAGTCACTAGCCTACATGGTACTAGTTGGGGGCTACTAAAGCATTTTTGTCCCTAATGAAACAACCCTATGGCCACCCTACTGCCCTTGTTCTTTTTTACTTTTTCACCTAATGTCTCCCTAAATCAATTTTAGCCCTTAAATTTGGTACTAACAAATATGGACCCTTGATGAGATTGTACTCTATATTCTCCTTGTCCCTTTGACTATTAAAAGACAAAATAATACATCAAAAAATCTGATTTTTATTACACCCATTTGTACATTGAACATTATACATCTCATTTGTACAAGAATACATATACTAATACATTTTAGTTAGCTACTTTGTATATACATCTAAAAATTGTACTTATCCTACAGATGTATTAAAATGTTCACTTTACTAAGATATTTTTTTGAGTTTATGATTTTTTTTTTGAAATTGTTTAATTTGTTTAATTATTTACTAATTTTTTGAAGTTTTAAATTATTTTCAAAGAGAAATCGAAATATCATTACATTCACATTTAACAGTTGTACACTTAAATTAAATCATTCAACAATGGTACACTTGATGAACATTCTTTGTACATGACACATTTACACTCACAACACATGTTACATACTTAACTCATTTGTTACACCATGTGACAACACTTCCTTTTGTACACCCACACTCCTTTTGTACAACTTATATACAACACTTTACACCCATATGTACACATACACTCCCCTATACATACACAATCACCCATTCACCCTTCCCCTCTATATACACCTATCATAAAGGTGGGTCAAGTGCCCTTCTTCTTTTCCTCCCTCTCCCACTACTACTAATGCTACTACTACTGCTACTACTACTACTACTACTCTCCACAACTTAGCATTTTCAAGAGCTCAAGAGGATTAACCTCTCTAATTAATCCATTATTAGAGGGTTTAATTCCTAATTCCTCAAGTTTCTTATATTTTCTCCCTAACACCAATTTGAGGGCCTTGGTTAAGGGTACTTAGTGAGTAATTAGCTTAGTTCTTCAAGTCTAAGAGTTGATCATCCAAGGAATCAACCACAAGGGTAAGACTTCTCTACTTAAATTTCAATTTTCCATCTTTTCTCTTAATTACCATTACTAACTCAATTTGCCTTTTTGTAGCCATTTGATCTTTCTTTTTATTTTTAAACCTTTTGGCGCAGATGGGTGCCCCCCGCTACTTTGGGGAGGACCTCTAAAACCCGTCACCATAAGCAAAATGGCTACTTGCCATTAGACGTCATTTTGATCCCTACCAAACCGTTATGAGCAAACTTGAGGGTTGAGTGCTTAAGTTGGTGATTTTGTGATCAGTTTAAATACCACATTTTTCACATGTTTCAACTAAAAATAACAGAAAAAATGAACAAAAACCGTGCTTGTGTGCTTGGTTAATCAATAAATGAGTTTCGGAAGACAAGTTTAGTTTTCAGATTTTCGTACAATTTGACACCTTGTCACTAAAAATTTAATATCTTGCTCATTTCAAGTGGGATTGAAGTGATTAAAAGCCCTACTTGAAGCTAACTCAAAGGGCTTCTTTTTGACACCTAGAACGCATGGTTTGGACCTCTGTACTGTTCTTGGCTCCCCTTTGAAGTTGGGTTAAATTTTGGTAACTATTAGTGCATAACCTACGATTTAGGCTAATTTCTAAACGTCTAGAGCTTTTCAAAGACACCTACCACGTCCTTAAACTTTAAGTTGTTTAGGAAAGATAATTTTTCCAAGTTCACCCTGTGAACAGTCCTAGGATCTGACTTAGCATCTCACCATTAAATCAAAACAAAAAAAAAATCATTAAAATTAAATTGTGCAATTTTCCAGAGTACCCCCATGGGCCAGTGACACATTACAAAAGAAAACTGATTTCAATTTCAATAAATCAAAAAGTCACTAAAAATGTATTAGTAACCATTAGTATAAGGATCAAACTATAAATGGTCTAAAATAGAGATGGATTTCAGTCTCCTTGATCTAGTTCTTTTGATGCCCATGTGGAGGACTCAAAAAGCTATCATTGGACTTTAGAATCAGCCCATTTTGATTTTCAATCAATTTATGATGGTTTTTCCAAGTTCGGCCTAGCCCACTGTCATGTCCTGTTAAACTATCGACTTTTAGGATTTTTAATAAATTCAATTTAAGTCTAAAAATAACGAAACTCTCATGTCTAGTTCTTCAAAAAGTTTACTAGAACTCACATTGTTTTCGTAATTTTCAGATTTCAATTGACCAGCTTTTCAGAATTAAAGTGTTGAATAGTTAATAATAAACTGTTACCCGAAATCGCCATCTAACTACAAATGGTGCCCCGGAGGCCTTTATGCCCCGACATGACTTGATTCATGCCCCGAGCGGACTTTTGGTGATTCCTAAGAATGACGACCGACTTCAAATGAGCATTTTTCATTATTACGACACTTGTCCTACTTATTTGGATATTTTACTCCATTTTTCCTATTTATAGTAATTTCTAGCATTTTTTCATTTTTAGAATATTGTATTTCTCTTTTTACATCTGACCATGTAAAAACTGTCTCCCGACACCATATAGTGGAAATTTTGCTTATCGCTTTCCTTGCATGCTTGAAATTACTTGTAAATACAATTTGGCTATTATAATAAAATGAACCCAGTTGATAATTTTCAACTGTATTTGAACCACGATTCAATCTTGACATATTAGGCCCACTCATATTAGTTTGGGCCATGATGAGACTGCCTGCCTCGATATTGACTCCCTACGGATTATCTCTAAAGAAGATAACTCCTAAATGGATATGCCCCTAGTGGAATTACTTGGCTTTGAACTCAAACTGATATATTTTGGCCCGATATTTGGTCCACGGATGACAGTTGACTTGGTCGCCCCTCTTTGTCTATCTTGACCTGAATGGCCATTAGTCCGGATTAATCAAGGATTGATTATCAGCTGTCTCACACTTGCATTCTTGTTTAGACTTAGGACATGCATGTCCTTTTGATGTATGGCATGACCTCGTGCAAAATTCGAGGTTAGAATCGAACATTCGTTTGTACGTGATCATGGGTACCCCACCCACCTCCACTTCAAATACTACCCTTCATCATCCCCAATGGAGTATAAACTCTCGGTCTGTGGAGTATCCAATGGTTGAATGCTAATGAATGCTTGATCGTCCCCTCTTATTCAGCTTGGGGCCATTTCGGGGGACCCATTCACTTCTCCTATGGAGCCACTCTTCATCTCATTAAGCCTACCATACCCATCAAATCCACATACCCAAATATAAATCCTTCACTCCCTGAGAGTTCATTTCCTCCCTTGAAAAGGGAATACTCGAGAATCAAATACTTATGTGCTTGAACCAAGTTTGGGTCAATCCACCTATCATAGTTGATATCTTGGGATACCCCGGTTCTCACTCCAGCTATGCCCCTGGTGCCATTGGTCATACTCCAACCTCTCCCGCCCTCAGATTGATACGATTCTTGGAACGAGTCATATGCATTTTCCTCTTGGCTATTACCTTTTTTGAGTAGGAACTGACTCATCCATCCTTACCCTCTCCCACCGAGTAGCTCCGTGGACCTGCTGAATGGGTCCCCCGTACAGAACTACGTTAGGGCTTCGATCCGTGAGTGGATTCAAGTTACATGATGAGCGGTACGTAGCGCAGTACTACTGTATCCAAACCCGCCATACACTGAAAGACATGTCGGTCCAACAGTCAATATTTCCTAATTCGTATGCTAACTTCTAATGTGTATATCCATATGTTTGTTTCTATTTTGTATATTCACATGCTAATTGCTTAATTTCTTTCCTTTTAATTATTTTGGATATAATCATAATCATCATCCAATTCACTCAAAAATTAAGGACAAAGACGTATTAGTAGGTACCCGTCATTCGACGGATAGGGAAACAGGTCCACCTCGGACGTCCGTACCCTATAACTTTACCCCCGGACCCAGATCATCTGGTAGTCAGATCTTTTGCCTTATCGATCATAGAATCACTATGGTTTTGCGATGGCTTTCCTTAAAACTAGTTCGGGTTTCCCCGAGAAACCCTCCGTCCCTGTTTGGGTTATAACAGGGTGGCGACTCCAAACCTTTACTTTACAAGCTCTCAGACCTCCGTGTGGGAAGGAGCCCCGGCTCCCTTTTAAGGGAAACACATACAGTTTTTCTCTGGCCCCACACATTGGCGACTCCGCTGGGAGAAGGGGTCGGGTTGTTTTTATTTTATTAAAAAAAACCATCCCCTAGAGGTTTACACCCGAACATTCATCTTATCCCTTTCAAAAACAAACTTTTATCCCGCGAAGTTGAGTGATGATCATGACCGTACCCTTGTACATTCTCACATGTATATATGTGCTTGTTTGCTTACGTGTTGTTTGGAGTGTCTTGTTTGACGGCCAGTCCGCACACACACATGCATTGTATTTCAATTTCTAAGCATGGTTCCACCTACTTCGTATGAGCCATTAATAGAATCACCTTAAAATACTTAAGGATGTATTTGTGCATACAATGCGCTACTTGCGACCTTTCACTGCACAGAACATCCATCCCATGAAGCATTTGGTTGATTGGGTCACTTGAACATAATAATCTCAATAAAGTGTTTAATGAGACCAACGTATGCTTGATCTAAATTTTGTGTGAGTGTACAACTATCTATCACATCCATGCATCGTGCATATGTAGATACATTTGCATATACCCGCATTAGCATATAGCGTTGTACCTATATCCGTCCATTTGTCCATATAGATTTGGGTGAGTTGTCATGGATTTGTTCATGCATACTCATGTAACGCATTTTGTACTAGTTGCATTCATGCATTAGAGTTTATCCCTAGGTTCATGCATCCATCCATGTCAAAAAGAAAAAAAGAAAAGAAAAAAGAGTCTCATCCCCGACATAGTTGCATTTTTGCATTAGACATTGTCCCTAGGATCATGCATCCATCCATATAAAAAAATAAAAATAAAAATAAAAAGAGTATTGTCTCATACATTTGCATTCATGCATCCTGTGCCCATATAGGTCATCCTAGGGTCTGCCATTTGGGTCTCTCGTGTACATTCCCGCCTCAATCTCCACAAAAATCTCTCTATTCTTTTCGAGTCGTGTCTACTCCTCCAAATCAAATCCACTTACTCTCTCGATTCAAACACATGTCCATTCTCCCTTTACAAATGCTCCTTGAGAGTTATCACAGATGGAATGCAGCTTCCCAAACTAAATGTTTCAAAAAAAAAAAAATGACATCTTACATTAACATGACATTATCCTTTCCTTCATGCACTAACATTTGCATTGTCCCCGCTGTTTCGCAGGTCTTACCGTTGGGCTCGTGCTTCTTCTAGACTGATCAGAGTCTCCCCCATCATTGGTTCGCCACTGCTCTCAGGTGCTACCACTGTAGCAACATCGTCTATTGTACACCATCGCATCAGCACCCCGCTCCAGAGGATGGCTGATTTCCCAGACGGTAACCCACCACCACCTCTTCCCCAGGTAAAGGACCCCCTTGCCGAGCTTAGGGCTATGATGCAGCTACTCCTCCACCGAGAGGACGGCCTTGAACAGAACTTGCCCAACCTTAACAAGAACAAAGGCCAAGGTTCCCCCACACCCGATGTTCCCTTTATCCTTGAGTCAAACTTTGTCGCTGGAGATGAGGAGATGGCAGATTCTGTAAACTGAAGGAAGTACTCAAAGGGATCACGAAGGCTGAACCCTGGCTAGACATCCACGATCTCTCTCTATTTTT
This sequence comes from Kewa caespitosa, assembly GCA_900322205.1. NCBI lineage: Eukaryota > Viridiplantae > Streptophyta > Magnoliopsida > Caryophyllales > Kewaceae > Kewa > Kewa caespitosa. The sequence goes on along the minus strand of ONZA01016814.1, from coordinate 16,499 downwards.
GAAGGCCCGACTTCCCCCTGGATTCAAAATGCCTAACTTGAGCAAGTTCAATGGAACAGGGAACCCAACTACATTCCTAAAAATGTATGTCGGAGTCATGAGCCCATGGGGAGTATCCGAGGAGTTGATTGCTCAATTGTTCCATCAATACCTTGATGGCGGTGCAGCCACATGGTTCCTTATGTTGAAGAACTCTAAGAAGGCCACCTGGGCCAACATTGTGAGGGAATCACTGACTAGTTTAAGTACAATGAGGAAGTTGATGTGACTAGGCTTGACCTTGAAACTACCTATGAGAAAACCGATGACACCTTTCCTGCATTCATTTCGAGATGGCGCACCAAGGCCGCCCAGATGCTGGTTATTCCCAATAAGGAGGAACAGATCCGAATGGTTGTCAAGAACCTCTCTCCTAACCTGAAGGAGAACATGCAGTTCCAATTTTTCCCATCCTTCAAGGCCCCTAATCTCTACAGGTTCCATGATTGAGGAAGCTTTCCGTGCTAGGAATGCCAAAAATGACATCAGGGCATCATCTGGCTATAAGTAGAGGTAGTACACACTGTATGTCTCTGACAACACTTCCTCTTCTCGGAATGCGATCGCATAGATCAATGATGTCCACTCCATCAATCCCTTCAGCTTGACCCCTAGGCGGCAATTCGATCCAATCAAGATGACATACACTGAGGCCTTTAAGCTCCTTTCTAACGTTGGGATGCTAAAACCTCTCCAACCAAGGAATCCTCCTCCTCCAATCAGAGCTAGTCAGAACCTGAATGAACATTGTGATTTCCACCAGTACGCCGGTCACACGGTTGAAGATTGCATGGCCCTGAACCACAAAGTGCAAGACCTCATCGATAAAGGAAGGCTTGTTGTCAATCCTCGGAAACACAAATCTAATGCCCCCAACATCACAAAGAACCCCCTCCCAGAACATTCTACCGGGAACATCAACAGATCACTTTGGCCACATCAAGAGCCAACCCCTCTTCTATGATTGAATATCTCCGGCTCCGGCCCCAGGAGTCCGTCTATGATGATGCCATTTAAGTTTCCCCAAGGCACACCAAGTCCGCCCTTTTGCGTCCATGTAGACGCCCTAAACCAGGATTTCTAATTCTTATCTCTAGTGTAGCTTTAATTTCCACACTTTCATTTCAATGTAACGTAGGCCCAAACTACGTTTGGTCTGATCCCTGCACATTTTGTCTTTCACTTGTAAGCACGTGCACTAGGGTACGTAGGCAAATCCTCAGCAGTGTGACCACAATAATAAAAAAAAAAATCAAAATACCCAAAATCTCTATGTTATCCATGTAATAAGAACTACGTGGACCTGATTCTCCAAATGCACTTTTGTAAAATCAATCTGATCATGTTAACGAATTACTCACTAGCACACACTGGAGAGACATAAGCAGCCTTCGAGCTCGGTCCAATTAAAAACAAAAACAAAAGCATGACTTTTGTATGAATTAAGGAAAGAAATTCCCATACTCTTTTCCCCAAGCGGATTCCTACTCAAACTCTCGGGGGGAGGGGGGCCAATCTTTCTCGAGTGATCTTTTAGACCATCGAATTCTCTAGAGGCCGTTCCCTCATTTTCCTAAAGTCTGTCACCATCACAAGCATCACGACTTGACTGACATTCATCTATCCTCCCTCAAACATGAATCTTGTCCTAGTATCTCTTCTTGTCCAGATGGCCAAGCCTGACCAAAACCAGAGTTCAACATCTCACTGACCTACCCTCAAGGGGCAGACAACTTATTCAAGAGGGGCACATATGTTGGTCAGAATGGGACTTGTACTCGGGACCGGGCTGGGAAAGAACAAAAAAGGAATCAAAGAGCCAATCCTACCCCTTGCCAACAAGAACTATGCAGGCCTCAGTTGCTCTCCCAAAACAGAGGCCTCGCCCCCATACCTCTCCCAAACACACCTTCAATGGCTGGATTGTCCAACCCGGCCAAGACACCTTGTACTACGGCTTCCCTGAACCGTGGCATGCTCCAAAAGAACAAAAGAACCTCCCCAACTTGGAGATATTCTTCAATGGTCTCCAGGTTAGTGAGGATGAACCTGCAGCCAATATCCCTGACACCACAACCGAAAATTCTAACTGGGTTGAACATATCAGATATTGAGCTTTAAACCGCCTCTTCATATAAGTCACCTCGATGATGATGACTTTAATCCACACAACTAATTTCCCCAAGCAAGAACATCCGAGAGTGGAGTTGGGAGTTCAAGAAAACGAGAGGAGACAATGAGATCTGGATCTATGTTGGAAACCATCCCCCAAAACATGAACAAACTACGAGAAATCTACCCGATCCTAACCCGTACCCTGCGTTAGGAAACTTTCCTGAGTCGAAGTAAATCCCTCCAGTGAATTGGGCCTTGCTGGCTATGAGTCTGAACATTCATCTTCATCATCCTCCACAAACAGCCTAGCCTCCACTGCATATCCATCGGACACCTCTTACACATGAGACTTGCCCATCAATTTTGAACATATTTGCATGCAAGAGTCTGTCATAGAGCATGATGCATTGCATGAGGATGAGTCAAGGACATACATGTAACCGGTTTAAAGATCTTATACTTATAAACATCGACACAGAAGAAAACCTAAAAGATGTCAAGCTTGGCTCGACAATGTCATCAGAGAAAAAAGAGGCATTCACAGCACTTCTTTGAGGATATGTTGATATGTTCGCCTGGTCATATGCAGACATGCCGAGTGTTGATCCTGACATTGCCCAACACCGTATACCACTTTTCCCTGACAGTAAGCCAAAGAAGCAGAAACTTCGCTGCATGAAACCTGAGATCTGTCTGAAGGCCAGAGAAGAGATCCAGAAATAGATCAATGCTGGGTTCCTCGAAGCCGTTAAACACCCATAGTGGTTAGCCAATATTGTTGCCAATCCCATGAAAGACGGCAAAGTTAAGATGTACATTGAGTTGCGTGATCCAAATGCAGCCTCTCCTAAAGACTGTTTCCCTTTGCCTCACATCAACATGCTAGTCGACAATACGGCTAACCATGCCATGTTCTCATTCATGGACGGCTTCTCACGATACAATCAGATCCTAATGGCCTTACAAGACATGATCAAGACAACATTCATTACCCCCGGTTCATGACATGATCCATGAGATTGTTAAAGTATATGTCGATGACATGATTATCAAAAGCAAGACCTGGGAGGGGAACATTGATGCACTCAGAACTTTCTTTGACAGAATTCGGAAGTTCAGACTCTGACTGAACCCACAAAGGTGTGTCTTTGGCGCCACTTCCAGCAAGCTCTTGGATTTATAGTCAGCCATAAAGGAATCGAAGTTGACCCTAACAAAACAAAAGCAATCATGGAGGTTCCACCTCCGCGCACTGAGAAAGAAGTCCGAGGTTTTCTGGGACGGATCCAATACATCAGCCGCTTCATCTCGTAACTCACCTCGACTTGTGACTGATTTTCAAACTCCTCTAGAAGGTAGCCACCAGAAATAGAATGATCAACATCAAGAAGCACTTGATGCTCTGAAAAAGTACCTGGCCAAGCTGCCAATCTCGATGCCTCCAAGGCCCAATGAACCTTTGCTGCTATATCTGACCATAACTGAAACGGCCATGGGGGCATTCCTTGCCCAATGTCAAGAGGAAACTCGAAAAGAGGTAGCCATCTATTACACCAGCAAGAAGATTCTCGAGTACAAAACTCGATATAATCCGCTTGAACGCGCATGCATATCACTTGTCTATGCTACCAACAAGCTGAGGCACTATCTCCAAGCTCTTACGACCTACCTTACTTGAAAACTTGACCCAATCAAGTACCTCTTTGATAAGCCGATCATCAATGAAAGGTTGGACAGGTGGCGTGCTCTGCCATCGGAATTTGATATCAAATGCATAAATCAGAAGTCCGTCAAAGGACGATCCATTTCGGAAGCTCTGGCTAATAGATCCATTTCTGGGGACGAGAACGATGACTCATTTCCCAATGAGAACATCCTCACAATCGAGGAGTCCCGATGGAAGATGTACTTCGATGGTGCTTCCAATTGTAGGGGCAATGGGATCGTTGTCCTGTTGATTATTCCTGATGGCCTCCCTGTGCCTTCTTCAGTCAAGATTGACTTTCCGAACACCAACAATACAGCTGAGTATGAAGCTTGTATCTATGGGGTCAACGCCGCCCTAGGTGTAGAGGCACGACGCCTAACTAAATTTGGAGACTCCAACCTCACCATTTCACATACCATAGGGGCATGGAAGGTTCAAGAAGAACACCTTCAAGCTTATGCAGACTGTTTACAACAACTGATCACACTATTTGAAGACATAACTTTCCGACATCTGCCAAGTGAACAAAACGGCAATAGAAATGCTTTAGCCAACCTTGCCACCTCACTGGTCTGGGAAAATGGAGCAAGAGCTCAGTCGATCATTATAGAGGAAAGATGTGAACCCGCTGTCAAGGGACAGACTGTCAATGCCTTGACTACAGAAACAAAGGATGAACCCTGGTTCATTAATATACACAATTACCTTGAAAAATAAGAATATCCCTCGGGAAGCTCTAAAAGGGATCAGTTGGCCATAAAACGCCTCGTCTTGTAGTACATCATGTACACTGGCAAGCTGTACCACAAAGGCCTTGACGACACTCTCCAGCTCTGTGTCACTGCAACAGAAGCGCAAAAGATCATGACGGAAATCCACAGAGGAGTTTGTGGTTCTCATATGAATGGTAGAATGCTAGACAATAAGATCATTTGCATCGGATATTATTGGACTACAATGGAACCTGACTGTTATCAAATGGTTCGCGCCTGCCACAAGTGCCAAACTTTTGCTAATTTGAACCACATGACGCCTAAGACTCTGCATAACATGACTTCGCCATGGCCGTTCTCCACATGGGGGATCAATGTCACCGGCCAAATTCATCTGAAAGCCTCAAACGGACATCAATATATCCTAGTCGGTGTCGACTACTTTTTGAAATGGATCGAAGTTGCGTCCTTTGCAACCCTTGGGGCAAGGCATGTAGCCAAATTTTTCATGAACAACATCATCTTCCGCTATGGTATGCCTTTTGACATCATCTCTGATAACGGCTCACAGTTTGAGGGGCATCTGAAGAAAATTCTCCGCAAGTACAAGATAAGACACCATCAGTCTTTGCCATATAGACCTCAGACCAATGGAGTTGTTGAGGCAGCCAACAAGACGATCCACAATATCTTAGCCAAGATGACAGTAAAGACTAGAGAATGGCCCGAGAAGCTTCCATATGCACTGCGGGGAGCCTCTATTCGCACCTCGACCGGCACTACGCCCTACTCTTTGGTTGACGGCATGGAGCCAATGCTGCCAATTGAAACTAAAGTCAAGTCACTTCGAGTGATAGCAGAAAGTGGTATTCTTAAGGACCTCTGGTACCAGACCCGATACGAGGAACTAGCACTCCTCGATGAACGCCGACTCGCAGCACTTCACCACATTCAAGGCTACCAACGCCGAATTGCCAAGGATTTCAACAGAAGGGTCTGAATCTGTGATATTCAAGAAGGGGATCTCGTGCTAAAGAAAATCTGAGCACCTTTGCATAACCCGAGGGGCAAGTTTAAGCCTAACTGGTCTGGCCCATTCCTGATCAAGTGAATCACCCCTGCAGATGCGGTTATACTGGCAGATTTGGATGGAAATGAATTCACCAGTTACAACAATCTCGACCAGCTGAAGAAGTTCCATGTTCGACTTTAGGTCATTTATTTTGTTGTTTTCAAGCTTTTTGAGAGCATTGTAATGATAGATAAATAAAAAATCAAAATCCTTGAGGTTCCAGTTTGCCCCTGATGTGCTCCCCTGAACTACACTCGACCTGATTCCTACACATGGGATACGTAGGCAGTCCATCAGGACTCGGTTAGAGGATTATCCTTATTCCCAGAAGGATACAACAAAAGAAGAAGAAATTTTTAATAAGATGGAAGACCGAGGATCACGATAAATCGTGTTAAGTGGTAAAATTTTGGACGAACCCATATCAGTACAAGTGGTCAATTTTGGTCAACTATCACCAAAAGAAAAAAAAATGAAAATGCCGAATCAGGTGGTGTAATTTGAACATGGGCCCTGAGGCTGGTGACATGCATCGAAATTGAATCATTCTTCGTGCCTTGCATTGTAATTTGTGATTAAACATTTGCATACGAGTGTGTTTAAAGAAACTCTCAAAATAAGAACATTTCATTTCACTAAAACACAAGCCTATTACATCCCCCACTCATCTCACATGCTTTCCTACAAAAAAAAGGACAATAAAAAGATGATAAAAGACGATTTCCTAGAATACATGTGTACTAACACATTGTTATTTGCCACCAAAAGGCCTAAGACACATTCATAGATGGACTCAACTAGCAAGGCCCAACTCAAACACTGCTTCCTCCGTAGAAGCTTCTTGACCCATCCCACCTTGCTCTTCTTGGGCTCGGGCCTGACCCTTCCTTCCATCACACTTGCACTCCGCCTAAGTCCGATACCTTGATGATGATCCGCTTCGTCCACCCAATCCCCAACCATGATGCGACCCGCCACACCCCGAGGACCCGTCCCCATCACCCCGCTCATCGAAGCCCGACCCGTTTTGGTTGGCCCACAAGTTGCTGAGGCCCGGCTAAGCCCAATCGTTAAAACTCGGGTCGACCTAGAACAGCCCCAGCCGCGATTCCAAGAGACGCACTCCCTGAGCCCACCTCACGCACACTCCAAACCCGACCAAAGCCCGACTCTCCAAAGGTTGAAATCTCCTCTTTCACTTCACTCTTCACCTTCAAAAGGCTAGTAGGTCCTTCCCGCCTTGCCAAATGGGTAACTAACCACACCATGTATTCATCTTCTGCCTCTGGACACATGAGGAAAGGCGTGGCTTCAAGATGATTAAGCTCGTTCCATAGGGTCGGTGCCCTAGTCAACTCCCACAAGAGGGCGGGAATCGTCTTGCACTCCCCCGAGGGAAGGAGGTTAAGAAAACCTTGAACTCTTCCCGCTTGCCTCAAGCACCGCCAAGGAAGGTAGAATATGATATAGTTAAGGGCGGGACCAACACCCCGTTATGACGGTTTGTGCAAACCGCCACCTTCTTGAGCCCGAGGAAACCTTGAAACCAATCGATGTTCTTGGCCACAAAGAGGTCATCCCACCTCTCGCCCCTTGCAAAGTACTCCCGCTTTGGTCAAAAAACCTCTACCTACGAGACCCTTGGGTTGGTAAGAAGGCCCCGGGGACTTCAAAAGAAGGAACTTTTCACATAGCTATATTTCAAGAAGCCATGCACAGCCCATCACCGGACCATTCAGGTTTCAAGACAAAGCGTCTAGCACAAGAAAAGTCTCCCCCATGATAAGAGGACCTAACTTACCCCCCATGGTAAGTTGTCGAACCAATGAGGTACATCTCAAGTTACATAAGGTGGTTCCTCCCCTTAAGTAAAATATTCCTAACAAGATTAGAAGGCATGCATGCAGCCTTCACATCTCATAGGAGACACCTTCCCTCATTGAAATGCATCTCTCCCAAGGCTTAAAACAACCTAGAACTGACTCCAAGAAGAGACAGGTGTTCATCGCCATCATCTTCACATCTTGAGATGTCAAGCCCAAAACCAAGCCAACTTCCTCCTCATAATTCACCCTTGGCCTAGGAGTGATCAAGGGGAAGTCCTCTCTCAAGATTAGGAGCTTCTCGGCCTCCTCCACCAAGGGACACAACTCCATTTGCCCAAACATAAACACATGATCCCTAGGATCCCAATATCTAGCACAAGCTCTCACTAGTCACCAATTCACCTTCAAATTGAAGAAGACAGTCACACTCCTCAAAAAATCTTTGATGTGAATGTTACCCATAGGTTTGATTTCTTTCATGAGCTCACCAAGGTCTCTCTTAAAAGATGGGTTCATCTCATCTCCTCCTTCCATAGCTAAACTTTCAAGACAAGTGAATTAGAAAGTAAGAGAAGATAAAATGAGCAAAAAAGAAATGATTCCCCCCCCCCCCATATGGCTGGCCACCCTAAGGGGATTTACCCCAAGATTTCACCTCAAAATCACCCCATTCATGACCTCATGAATCTACCTTTCTTACAAAAAAGCATCCCCATTCAAATCCTTGCTCAAAGATGGGTCTTAACCCTTCTTTTGCCTTTTTCCATGACTGCCCTTATAAGGAAATGTCCATCTTTCCCACCAAAATTTGAAAAGATGATAATTGGATTACAAATGGTGATCATACATGTTATCAATGATTAAGTAGAGCAAGTGTTTACTCCATGATTAGAGAACCTGAGTGAATAAGACCATCCTCCATGATTGCTAGATGAATTATCGTCCCTCGATCATTTCTCAACTTTGCCCAAACGAACTCAATCCTTTCTAAACTATTTCATTCTTTTTGGCGCTATGGCCCGCATCATCACCAGTGAGTCAAATCTTTACCCCTTTCCCCAGCAGAACCTTATTGGTCCATCCCCAGCAAGTCAAAAGTTTGTTACAATCCCCAGCGGAAGTTTATCGGCCCATCCCCAAGGAGTCAACACATTGAGCTTGATCCCCAGCAGAACCTAATTGGTCCATCACCAACAGAGGATAACTGGCTATATCCTATCTACCCATCAAAACCAAGATTTCCTTCGAAACCACTCCCGATCCCTTACAGACGGTCGGAGTCAGTCAAGTCAAACTACACCAAGATAATCGATACCCCTAGAGGAATCAATGTTGATTAAATCCCTAGTGGAGTCCAGGGGCATCCACTCATCCAGACCAAAACTCTCAGAATAATCCCCGGACACCTAGTTGTCCGAACTAATCCCTCAGTGAAATTAAGAGACGTCAAGTCTATCCAAGTCAAAATCGCTCATCATGACGAATCTGTCAGAATAAATTCCATCCCCAGCAGAAATAAAGGACACATGATTGTCTGAACTCCGCAAATCAATCCAAGGAGTGGAATAGAACACTCCTTATTCCCCAACTAAGTCAAGGGACATTCAGTTTCCCTGATCCCAATTCCCAACTGAATCAATAGACCCAATGTCCATCCCAAAATTCCCAAATCGAGTCAATCAAATTGATTTCCTCATCAAAGCTGAAATACTCAGAATCCCACAAGAGACCTTTATGCCAGTTATTTTCTAACACCAACAAGTCCGACTTTGATTGCATGTCTTAGGACCTTCGCATTTGCATCCTAATCCTTTGAAACAGACCCTCGGCGGTACTGAGTGGAGAATCTCCAGTGGTGCTGGATGATTCGACTGATGTTTCAAGACGGACTCTCTACGCTGCGTAGTGGAGAACATTATGTGGTACTGAATGATTCAAACGCAGACTCAAAATTGAATTTGGCGACTGAGGTCACCACGAACCTTCGGCAATGCTGAGTGGAGAGTCTTCGGCAACGCTGGACGATTCAAAATTATCTTTGAAGCAGACCCTCGGCGGTGTTGAGTGGAGAATCTATGGCGGTGCTAGACGATTCGACTGTTGTTTTAAAACAAACCCTCGGTGGTGCTGAGTGGAGAATCCTCCCGGCGGTGCTCGGTGATTCGGGTGTCGGTTTAGGGGGTTATTTGGTAACAAATGACAACCTTAATTCCAACATTTTAATTAGCGCAGCTACAATTGTAGTCGAGTGCGAAATAAAAACCAAAAATTGTCGTCTCTTCAATGGCATTGACCAGCATTTCTTACGAAATTTGCCCAATGAGGGGCAATATGTAGACATCAAATTTTGATTCACTTTTTTTATATTTTTGATAAAATGGGTATTATCTTTAATAGTTATTAATATCCAAAAAAA
>ONZA01016808.1:2485-19166 GCA_900322205.1 Kewa caespitosa | reverse complement strand
TTATTGCAGAGAAAATTTAGACTTGATACTGAAATGGTATTATGCATTATGGATTGTGAACATGAGGTATGAGTTATACTTATATTTTGTATTTTGAAAATTTGCAAAATAGTTTAGATAATATTGTAGAAAATTAGGCTCAATATTCATATGAATTCAAGTAAAATACGTAAATTTATGTAAAAGAAAATCAATAATTCATATGTTATATAAGACGAAATTGTATTTATTCTAGTCATTCAGTTTTAAAAACTTTGATTTCAGATTGATTTGGCGCAACTCGAATTGTGCATGAATGCGAACAAGAAGATATTGGATTTGATTTTGTATTGGAGCACGCCATATGCTTCACGTAGGACATAGATGATATTCCACCTGAAGTTGCCAAAAAAATAGTCAAGTGGAAAGAAGATCTCAAACTTGCTAAGGACGTCTATGAGAAGATTTTTAAGTTATACAATGTTAAGTAGATTTTGTTTGCTCAATAATTATTTTGGTTGATCGTTAAGGACTATGTAGCTTTTGTTTGCTAATTATTATATTTATTTAGCGCTTAGATCTTTTTGTGAATTTTTATTTTAATTTTTCAATATCATACTACCCATCTCACATTTAGAATAAAATTGTTCATTCCAATTACAATTTAGCACGAATTCGACCATTGCACGATTGAAGCACTATGATTATTATTACTTATTTTAATTCAGATCTGTTAACATTGTTATCACATTAATTAAATATGAACAATTATTTTAACCAAATCAAAAGCAAACTCATTAATGATCATATTATATATCTCTATTAATCTTACATCATGAGCCCGCGCATCACACGGGTTACGCACTAGTTATACAATAATTTGTGAGTTAACATTTGTAGTTTGGGCACTCTTTGGCCACACGAAAGGTCTTTTACATAGAAGTTCCCCCCACCGGAGGGGTAGAAGATTGCTTGAGATTTGAGAAAATAGAATATTAACTGGTGCTGATTGCAATATACCATATCCAAATCTATGGTTTTCTACAGAAAAGCAAGGGTTGCTAATGGTCGAAATAATGGACCTTGGTATCCATCCATGTATCTACATAAGTACATAGTGTTGGAAATTTTAAACTAATCTATGTTACCTGAACCCAAAGGCATTTCTGGACCCGGTAAAGATGCGTGAAGAGTCTGTTTCGGACCAAAGTCGTTGGTTGGTTTGACTTATGGTACACAAGGACGTTGACCCTTTGATTGATCCCACGGGAATGTAAGAAGAGGAATGTCGAGTCTCGTGCCACGCGCTCACCCAAGTAGACTTGTACACAAGCAAGACCCCGAGGTGTTTTGGAGGGTCGCCCTCCGACGCCCAAGTCAGTATCAATTCAAGTGAACTTAGGCCCCCTAGGCCAATGAGACCAAAGTCTACGAAAATATTAAGTATTGAGAGTATGAGTGTTTTTCTCCTACCAATCAGGGGAGTGTTCCCTGACGATGGGATGACTCTTGATTGGAGGCTGATCTCTAGTGTCTTGTCTTTGACCTACCATAAAGGTAGTATATAGAGGGAATAATCCCTAGGTCTTCTAATCATGGGGCGTTGATAGTCCTTTTTATGAGGCCCCCAATGCAGTTATTACCCATTGGACCATAGAGGACCAAATGGGCCTTCATACTTATTCTGGCCTCATGGCCCAAATAGACTTAAGGGGTATTTTACCCCTAACATTTGACCCTTCCTCTTTGTTCAGGAATGCTGGCTAAACCAAAGGGGAAAGTCAGATTGGGCCGGCCTTGCTGCCAATAGAAGCGTAAAATTTGGCTCCTCTTATAGGCGGTTGGGCGATGGGCCATGATACGAGGCCACGCCCTCTCCACAGGGTGACGCTTGGACGTGTCACACTCCGGGGGTTATAACGCTTACAAACGGTCTCGCCCTTAGAGCGTGTTCCCGAGGGGCCTTTTTAACTAGAATGGCGTCGCCCAAGCAATGTGACTTTTCATTTCTACGTGATCGCGTGATCTATAAATGTTTCTTCATTTAATTTGGCCATCTTCTTTAGCATTTGAAACCTTCCGAACCCTTCGAGCTCTTCAGACTCTTTCTCAAATCCTCTAAACTTTCTGTCAAGAATCCTTTTCGATCTCTCTCCAATTCTTTCATGGTTAACGTTGACGCCCCATCTTCAACCGCTATTCCTAAAGAGCTCATGGATCATCCCCGGGATCTCTCGGAGGACTCGTTTGACTCCGAGCAGTCTTCCAACCACTTTGACGATGCCTCCAACTCGGACAGCGGCCACGCGAATTCCGTGCCAAGGTCTACCGGCTTCACAGTAGTGGTGGCTCATTCCTCTTCTCAGGTGGCCGCCATGACAACTGCCGCATCCCAAAAGGGGAAATCTAAGGAGGTGGGCGAAGCCTGTGGTACGGCCCTGCACCCTTTGGTCTTCATCACACCCCCATCGACGCCACCTGAGGAAAACCCTCAACCGCAAGGCCATTCTCGACTTCAACGCCGGTGCTCGTTGGCCGAACCCTCTTTTTCACCTCCAACGCCTTGCGGAGGGGGATCTAATCACGGGACCCCCGCCATCTTGCATGGGTGTCTATCACTTCTTGATAAACAATGGGCTGGGCTTCCCCCTTCATCCCTTCATGGAGGAGTTCCTCAAGCATTAATCCTTACACCTTTCGCAGGTAACTCCTAGCAGCTTCCTCGTGGTCTTGACTTTCATTGTAGTGTGTACTTTCGAGTGCTGCCCATGCTCAATGGCGGTGTTCTTTCAGATTGCCACAGTTAAGCATGTGGACTGCCTTCAGGAGTTCAATTTCTTACAAATCGAGCTATTCCCCCTTATCGAAGAAGATTTACGACTTGAAGGGTTGGAGGAACAAGTTCGTGTGGGTTGTCCACCACACTGGTGGGGGGTCTTCGGCTCTAGAGTGGTTCTCCACTCAATGTCCACTCCATAACCAATCGGTTCTTTCGCCTGAGGAGGAGACTCTCCTTTAGCGCTTTAAGGTTGACTACCTCCACAATCAGCTGGCCCCAGGGCGTGGTTACCTACGCCCTCCGACCTCAAGAGGTGGAATTACTTTGCTTGTCCCGCCGGCGTGGATCCCTTGTTTCGTGAGTACTTCTTAAAGTCTTTTCCTGCTTGCTTCCCACTCTGCTCTGGTTGTCATTCTAACCAGACAACTTCTCGCTTTATTTTCCCCTTACAAATCTTACCAAGATGAGCCCCGGGGACGTCGATAAATTTGTTGCCCAGGGCGTCGCACAGAACGAGAATCCCCTTGCCAACCTCCACCGCGGTTCGACTGAGCCGAAGCAAATTGTTGAGGGTGAATCCTTGATGCCTGCTCCTTTCAAATAGAGGCCCCCGCGAAGGAATGGTTCTTATCTCTAAACCTTCTTTATTTTCTTGTAAGCTGCTTTATTCCGTCTCCTTACCGGTTTCTTGGGCAAGTACACACACCGGCCCTTCTTCCAAGCTGAGGGTCACAGTAGTGGTTAGCTCTGGGAGTTCCCCACAGGGCGTGAAGGATGGGCCCAGCAAGTGCAAGGTGATAGTGTCTGCCCATCCTCCGACAATGCCGATTTCACCTCCCCGGCCCATCATCTCCATTCAATCTTTCGAGGACAGGGAAGACTCAGGAGCGGGGCACCCGTCTCCAGCCAAGGTCGGCTATGGCTATTCCGCTTCCAGGGAGAACTCTCCTTCTGGGGCGGGCCCTTCGACCTTTGTGTCTGAGCCTACCACTTCTCCGACCGCCGAGATCTAAGGTTCTAGGGAGAACTCCAGCGGGTAGGGCGAAGATTTGGAGTTTCAGCTCTTCGTTCCTCATTCCCCCTTGGCTACTCCTTCGCTTTCTCACTCTCTAGTGGTCCCCTTCTCAGCAAGGGATGATTCTCAGACTCTGGAGTTGGTGCCCCTTGCAGGAGGCGCGGAAGGTGTGGTAGGAGGCCCGCCGTTGAGTCTTGTCCCGGTCCCTAGTGTTGGTGCCGAGTTGGTTGGTCCTTCTGTTCTCGACGAAGCGGTGGAGCGGAGCTTTTATCACATCTTCCTCGCCAACCATGTTGACCACGAGATGCCCCCTTGCTCTCTCCCTCCCTCTTTGGGGAGTTTCGAGGCTTGCCCCCCTACTTTGGGGGATTCGGCCGAGGCTCATCCCTTAGTCTTTATGCCGAAGTCCCAAGATATGTCCTCCGGCGACCTTCTGGGTATGTCAATGGCGTTAAAGAGGGAAGTCCTGGAGTCTGTCATGGACAGCCTGGTTTCGGCCGCTGACATGGCCTAGTTCACTTTGCCTAGGGACGGTGCCCTTAAGTCCACGATTTCCAAAGTGACTGACGTTAGTATTCAACTTTTTACCTTCTTTCTTTCTTTGGTCTCGCCATTTTATGTCTCAACTAACTCTGATGTGATCCTCGCAGGTTCTTGAGTGGACGTTCGGATGTCATACCTACATCAGGACTTTGGAGTGTGTAAGTACCTTCTCTGCCCAGGAGGCTCGGGTTTCGAAGGCAACCTTCGAGCGCTTGATGGGTGAGACGGCTCCAGACAAAGGATGGCTGGAGGAGGCGAAGAAGAATCTGGCGGCACTTCGAGCTGAATTGGAAGCTATCAACTCCCGCCTCCAGGAAGCGCAGGATGCGCTGGGTGTGGAACGGACCAAGTCAGGCTCGTTAGCCGATCGCCTTGAAACAGCCTCCCAAGCTCTCGCCGAGAGGGATGTTTGCCTTGCTTCCCTCTTCAGAGAAGCCAAGGGAAGGTGGCCTCTCTTGAGGAGGAGAATTTCGTGCTCTGAGGGTGCTTGGCCACGCTGACCCATTCCCTTGTCCGGATGGCCTCCGACGCCTCTATTTCTGTCGACGTTACTCAATTCTCCGATGCGGGGGTCCTCCAGGTGACCCTCTTTGCTCTTGAATCCTTGCGCGCTCATGCCGCCCGTCTTGAGCGGCGGAGGATGGTTCCTCTCCCTCCTCGATCTTCATCGCCTTCTGGTCGGCTTGTGGAGCGCTTCTGTCAATTTCTCAAGTCTCCTCTTGCGGACCCTCCAAAGCCGGACTCCCTAGACCCTCCTTGAGATCAAGCCCTTGTTATTCCTTCTGTACTTTGTTTTCATGCACCTCTTTTCCCATTTTCCTGGGTTGTACCGATTAATTCCTTATTTCTGAATGAAATGCTCTATTGTCCTTCACTGTGTTGTTTTTCTATCGTGCTTGGTGTTGCTTTGCTTCATTGTCTTTCTTCGTCTTTATATCGCCTTTCCCCCCTATTTGGCCTCATGAACAAACGACACCAATTCCGCACATTCAGTGTATTATATTCCATTGATGATTGTCGGTCTAACACTGCAAAATTATTTTTTGCTTTCAACTTCGCCAGAATCTTGATTATACTATAGTTATGGGCGTCGAAAGTTTGGCTATATTCGGATTTGGCTCTGCCAGAGTTGTCATTGGCGGGAATTTGGCCAACTCTGGATTTGGCTGCGCCAGAGTTGTGGGCGGTGGGAATTTGGCTAACTTTGGATTTGGCTCCGCCAGAGTTGTGGGCGGTGACAATTTGGCCAACTTTGGATTTGGCACCGCTAGAGCTGTGGCGGCGGGAATTTGGCCAACTCTGGATTTGGCTCCACTAGAGTTGTGGGCGATGGGAATTTGGCCAAATCTGGATTTGGCTCCACCAGAGTTGTAAGCGTGGGGAATTTGACCGACTCTGAATTTGGCTCCGCCAGAGTTGTGGGTGGCGAGAATTTAGCCAACTTTGGATGGGGAGCAGTTGCTTTTACTTGGGTGGTTGTGGGTGGGTTATTAATGATTACCCATTTATCTTCCTAAACATCATCGTTTCCCTTTTGTCTCGTGTCTAATCACACAACGCATTTATTTTCATTATTGGACCGAGATTCAAAGTTCCCTCTTTTTTCCAAGTAACCATTGTTCATCTCTTCCTTTCTATAAATAGGCCCCTTCTTTTGTGATCCTTTATTTCTTCCAACTTCTTATTTCTTTAACCCTCAAAAAACCACACAAGTTTCTTCGCATTTTCCCCTTCAACAATGTCGGATAGTGACAAGTCACCCCATTCACGTGGCTCCGCGAAGGAGTCTTCTTCTCCTTCACGGTCCTCTAGCCTGGTTCGTCTGGCCTCTCAGCCAGTTGGCCCTTCTAGCTCTTCTCAGCTTCCCTCAATGGTGCTCCCCACTAACGCGCTACACCCAGCCGCCTACTCCTCCACCTCGTCCTGTCAGCACTTCTCCTTCTCATGCGTCGGAAGCACGCCTCGTGCATCCTCGGTTGAAGTTTCTTGAGAGTCTATTTCCCTATCGTCTTCGCTACATTTGTAGTGAGTTTTGCATCTATCACCCTTAACGCATTGTCATTCCTTCCCACGATTCTAGTGTTACTCAATCCTACCACTCCACCGTGGTCATGTATATGGAGAACCTTCGGTTAGGCCTTCGCTTCCCTCTCCACCCATTTTTGGTGGAGGTCGTGAATAGTTATGGGGTGGGCTTGACCCGTATCACACCCAACTCCCTGTGCGCTGTCTTGGCGTACATCGCGGTGGAGGATACCGATCGTCGTTCCCCCCTTCCCTTTCCTTGTTCCGCCATATCAATCTCACTTGGTCCCAATCTGAGGCATGGTGGTCTTTACCCCCCGCCCGAGCTATCGTACCCTCAGCGCCTATTAGGGGGTGGCAAGACTCCTTCCTGTTCATCAACAGGGTGGATACAAACCCTGGTTTTCCCGGCTTTCCATCATGGGGAGGCGAGCCGTTCGTGGCCTCTACTGAATTTGGGGCGTTGAGTGATGAGGATAAGGCTAGACTTCCTCGCTTCGAGGTGGGAGGCTATGGGTCATTAACCCTCGTGATTTTCCCACTCAAGCTGACGTGGCATCGCAAGGGTTCTTGTCCACCCGTGGGCTTGGGGGAAATGTCTTTTCTCCCAAACCGTTTCGTTACTTCTTCTCTTTTTGATTTTGACCTTTTAGGCTCTATTTCCTTCTTAAGTTTTTTTTACTGACGTCACTTTTACGCAAACAAAATCGTGGAGCCTTTGTATGAGAGCAACCTCAGGTATCTTCTGATGATTCCCACAGACATGCAGCGGTACACCACCAGGGGGGAAGCCGTTTAAGCCCATAGCCTCAAGAAGGGAGTATTAGGCGTCCTCCTTGCTGCCACCTCTAGCCAACAAGGTAGTTATGTCATCCTATTCTTTCTCACTTTCCTTCTTTAACTGCTTTCTCAACTTTATCTTTTCGGTGCTAGGACGTGCCACCAAGATCTCTTCACGTCCGGCCTCTCCCAAAAATTTACCCGCCAGATCGCCTACCCTGTCCCACAGTTCCATAGACTTATCTCCTGGCGCGAGTGGAGCTCCGACCGAGCGTCGTTCACCGTCCGGCTCTAAGAGCCACACCTCATGTCCTCTTCACGCACCGGCTGAGCGTCTTTCCACTGGCGCCTCTGACCTCTGCATGGCTGCGAGTTCTTCCTCGGGGGAATCGCCCCCCCAGACGTCAATGCCCTTGGAAAGAGCCGATCATGGAGGAGGAGGTTCCAGCTACTAGCACTTCTCTCTCTAAGGACACCTTCCTAAACGAGATGGAGTCTATCCGCCTTGACTTCACCTCCATGAGGGATGCCCTCACAGCTCGGGTATACTTTCCAACCCTTTCGTTCCTTTTCTTTTGCCTTGATCATCTCCCTTACTTTTCTCTTGTACTCGCAGATGGCTAGCTTAGAGCGTCGGGTGGACGAGTCGATCTCTCGTCAAGAGGCTGAGACTGCCTTCTACAAAATAAGGGCTCGGGAGAGGGAGTCAGAGCTGAGGCATGAGATCCACTGCTTCCAACTTCAAGCCTTTGAGAACTCGAGGTCCCTGGACAACGAGTCTGTCGTCGCTCGTGAGGTTGCCGAGGTTGTTCGGCTCTTGATTAGGGCTCTCAAGGCTCAATGCCTATGTGCTGAGGAGGCAGTGGCGGTTTTCAAAGTGAGTGAAGAGTATGGGCTCATCTGGGAGAAGGACGTCACTCGTTCCGTGAAGATACTCAACCGAGACATCTTCTCCCGGCTCCAGCAAGTCTTCCACATCCTTGGGTATGAGAGCATCTCCTAAAAGAACGTCAAGTCGTTCTTTGTCACTTTCCAGGAGGAGGTTATCACTTGCCTGGATAAGAAACGCCTCCTGGAGCACATGTTGAGGCAGTGCTGTGCTACTGGAGCGGCGGTTACTGAGGACGAGGTTGGCCCCAGCAATCGTCCGCCTGGGCGGCAGGCGAAGCAGGGAGCTGAGGCGGCGGAGGGGCGCAGTGGCAAGGACAAGTATAGGGGGAGCCAGCGAAAGCGCGAAGATGGGAAGGACAAGGACGACGTTTGATCTATACTTCATTTGAATCCCATCTTAGTTAACCGCCAGAGGGGAGTAGCCTCCTCGGCTTTTTATCTTTCATCAAACAATTCACAGGTGGTCCCACATTTTAATTTGCTTTTAAATCTCGGGTATGCCCGGTGTAGGATGTAACTTCTGAACAATCGGCAGATGACTGCCTCTTGGTTCGCCTTTCTTAAGGGGAGGTAGTGGCGCTGCTTGCCTACAACCTCATCTCTTATGAACTTGGCTTTAGCAGGTTTAGGCCTTAGCAGGTTTTCCTGCGCTTTTGACAGCGCCTCACCCGTGGGTGCCTTATATATGTGAAATCTAACTTTGCTCTTTTCTGCTTTGTTTGTTTGCATCTTTTTATGCTCTGTCTTTTTTTTGCATGTTCCTCTTGCCGTCACAAGGCTTTGTGGCTTGCTCATCACTTGGCAGTTCGCGTTCCCATAGCAGCGCCACTCAGCCGTGGGTTTCATTTTTGTCGTAGGCGGCTGCTTCTTATTTTCTTCTTACATGATGTATGAATTCGGGGCTTTTTCTTTGACGCCCATCCACGATATACTCGCTTTTCTCTTCTAATAAGAGACTTCTGTGCTGCTTATTATTCTCGTTTACTCTATTATGGGTTCCAAGTATTTCATTCATTACTTGTCTCTTAGAGTTTTTATGGGACGGGGCCTCTCCCGGGCTCGTCTCTTGTAGGGGTCCGAGTCTCTTTTTGTTGCTCGCCCTATTGGTATTTGAGGATCCAAGCCTTTTTCAGGGCTTGCCTTTGTAAGGGTTTGAGCCTTTTCGGGCCTTGCCTTTGTAAGGGTCTGAGCCTTTTTCATGGCTTGCCTTTGTAAGGGTCCAAGTCTTTTTCGGGGCTCGCCTTTTAGTCTGGCAAGAATTATTTCTCTCTGGTATATCCTTGTAGCGTCCTTTTCCCATGGACCCTTTGTCCCCAAGGTTGTATCGTAAAGAAATGTGCATTTACACAATATGTTTCACGTTTTTTTATCAAAAGTTCTTCACATTTTGTCATAATTTTCTCACCGGCATCTCGCCTAGGCGGTCTTACATTTCTGTGTTATGACTCTATTTACATGAACAAAAGAAACAACAACGCTTTGTCGCAGGGGTTGAGGAACAAAAGAAGTTCCTTTAAGGAACACAACAAAATATGGCACAAATATCTTCATGGACAGAATACACAAAACTTCCTTACGGTTAGATGTGGAACTTATACAAGTTTTCAGCGTTCCACGGCCTTGGCAAGGGCCTTTCTTCCATGCCTTCTAGGCGAGACGTCCTTGGCCTTACTTGCTCGGTGATCATGTAGGGGCCTTCCTAATTTGGCGTGAGTTTACCGAACTCTGCCATCTTCCCTACTGACTCGATTGACCTCAACACCAGGTCGTCGTACTCTTAGCAGCTTTGGGTGTACACGCCTGTTGTAGGCGCGCTCCATTCTTCTTTTTCTCCACCAATGCCTTTTCCGCTGCTTCTCCCCGCTCCTCAGCTAAGTAATCCAAGCTCTCCTACATCCCCTTCTAATTTTCCCTAGGATCAAAATGCTTCACCCTGAAGCTTGGTTCGCCAACTTCGACGGGCAACACCGCCTCAGCACCGTACACCAAGTTGAATAGGGTATGGCCATTTGCGACCTTTTCTGTGGTCCTTGCTGACCATAAAAATCCTAGGAGCTCTTCCACCCATTTTCTATCGGCGCCTTCGACCATTTTCTTGATTCCGTTTAGCAGCACCTTGTTGGCGGACTCTGCTTGGCTATTGGCCTGCGGGTGAGCCACTTAGGTAAAATGCGCCTGAATGTTGAAATGAGTGCAGTACTCTCTAAAATTCTCATTGTCAAACTGGCATCCATTGTCGATGACGATTACCCTTGGTACTCCGTACCTTGTGATTATATTTTGCCACACAAACCTCCTTTTATCCACTTCATGAAGTAATCCACCGCCACTACACGGAACTTCCTCTAGCCAGACGCTATGGGGAACGGTCCCAGGATATTCATTCCTTATCTTGCAAATAGGACTGGGGAATTGATGGAAGTCAGAGGCTAACTCGGCTTTCTCTGGACCGACACGAATTTTCAGCATCGTTCGCACTTTCTCACTAGCTCATGGGCGTCTCTATTTAAGGTAGGCCATAAGTATCCAACCCGGAGAGCTTTGCCAGGGTTCTTCCGTCGATGTGCGAGCCACATGCACCTTGATGTATCTCTCCCAGAACATAGTCCCCATCTTTCAGTGTGAGACACTTCAACAAAGGTGAGATGAAATAGCACTTATACAGCTCGTCGTCATAATGCGATCGGCGGACTACCTTTTCCACCTCCCTCTTATCTAGTGGGAGCTCATGTCTATCGAGATACGCTATGATGGGATCCATCCAGCGAGGGCCCCTCGTATCTAAATCCAAGACCTCCTTAGCTTCCACACTCGGTCTCTGCATACCTCCCACATTACCTTTCTCGGCAAATCCGAGGGCGATGAGCTAGCTAGCTTTGGCAAGGCGTGAGCCTCTTGGTTTTCTGAACTTGGGATGCGCTCCGCCTCAAAGAGCTCCTATCCTCTAATTTCTTCTTTGACTTGTGCTAGGTACCCTGCCATCGTGGGATCCTCACAGTCTCCTTTTATCTAATTGACCCCCAGTTGGTTGTCGATGTGAACTTTTAGTCTCTTGACTCCTGCCGCCTTGCACATTCTGACTCCTATCAGCAAGGCTTCATGCTCGGCCTCATTGTTTGAGGATGGGAAAGAGAATCTCAAAGCATACTCATGTTTCACTCCATCAGGGGATATCATAATCAAACCAACGCCACATCCTGGTGCTGATGACGACCCGTCAATGTACACTTTCTAAAGCCTGATTTCCTTTCACTCTTCCGTTTCCTCCTCTTGCTCGCTGGCAGGGTCGCCGCTCACTATGAATTCTGCTATGAAGTCGGCCAAGGCTTGGGCTTTGATCACCCTTCTAGGTGCATAATCTATGTGGAAGCGGCTTAACTCTATAGCCCAATTAACCAGACGTCCAAAGGCCTCGAATTTTCATAACACCTTCCTTAGCGGCCCGTCGGTCAGAACCACTATTTTGTGTGCCTCAAAATATGGGATCAGCTTTCTGTTGGCGATCAGTAACGCGTAGGCGAGTTTTTCAATGGTAGGGTACCTCATCTTTGCCCCCGCCAATGCGTGATTGACAAAGTAGACTGGCTGCTAAACTTTGTCTCGCTCTGCTATGAGGACAGCGCTCACGGCTGCGTCTAGAATAGTTGTTCTTCTTTCTCAGGGCTTACTATCCTGGGTATGCCTGCCACGTACGTCTTCAGCTCTTGGAAAGCCTTCTCGGCTTCCTCCGTCCACTCAAATTTTTTCTTTTTCTTGAATGCATCAAAGAATGGCAGGCACTTATCTGTCAAGCTTAACATGAACCTTGCCAGAGAGCCCGTAAGCTTTTGCACCTCCTTCGCACTGGCAGGGCTCTTCAAGTTGATCACTGCCTGGATCTTCTCAGGGTTTGCCTCAATTCCCCTTTGGTCTATCATGAAGCCTAGAAACTTCCCAGATTTCACCCCGAAGGAGCATTTTTTAAGATTGAGCTTCATCTGATACCTCCTCGAATTATCAAATGTCTCCCTCAAGTCAGCGGCGTGATCTTCCTTGTTTGCGCTCTTAACGATCATGTCATCCACATAGACTTTGATGTCTCTCCCAATCTGGTGGGCGAAGACCTTATCTACCATCCTTTGCTAGGTGGCGCCAGCGTTCTTCAGCCAGAACAACATTGTCATGTAGCAATGGACCCCCATGTCTGTGACAAAAGTCGTAGCTTCCTGGTCCGCTGATTTGGTGGTAGCCCGAGTAGGCATCCATGAAGCTTAACAGGGCGTGGCCACTGGTGGCATCTACTAGTTTGTTTATCTTTGAAACGGGGTAGATATCCTTCGGGCACGCCTTAATAAAATTTGTAAAGTCTACGCACATTCTCCAGGTACCGTTCGCCTTTTTCACCAACACCGGGTTCGCCAGCCTCGGATACTGGCATTCTCTGATAAAGCCTGCCTCCAGGAGCTCTTTGATTTCTTCCTGGATGGCCACCACCTTTTCGGCTCCAAAGCTTCGCTTCTTTTGCTTCACCGGGCCAGTGTCTATGGATAGTCGGTGGACCATGACTTCCGGATCGATTCCTGGCATTTCATCAGCTTGAAAGGTGAAGACATCTTGATAATCCTTTAGGAGACCTACCAAGACCGCCTTTACTCCCTTCACCAGCTATGTCCTCACTTTTACTATTCTCCCTGGTCTCTCTGGATCTAGCTCTACCTCTTCCGTATCATGGTTTGGCTTAGGATCGTGCCCAAAGTCCTTCCTGAGGTTCCATGGAGTCAACTTGGGGTACTTCCTCTCGCTTCGCCGCCATGGGTCTTGGCAGCGTTAGCAACGGGAAACTGCTACATGGCAGACTTCCATGGGCGCCTACCTCAGAGTAGCCTCCACGGCTTCCCTCCGATCTACTTGCATGGCATCCTCCTATTCCCTTAACCTTTTCCATCAGCTAGGTACAACTTCTGGCGTGCTTCCTGACGCCCTTGCGGATTTGTTGGGGAAATCGCCCTTAAGCTTGCGTTGTAGCATTCGCGGACCATTCGTTGATCCCTATACAACCTTCCGACTCTTCCATTGTTTAATCTAAACAACACAACCAAGTAATTTGTTGATACAACTGCACTAACCTTGTTCAGAGTTGGTCACCCTATGATGACGTTGTAGGAGCTAGGGTCGTCTACCACCAAGAACTGAACCATGAGGTTGCGGCACGCCATCGGCTTCCCTATTCTTAACGGGCGCATTATGGTTCCTAACGGGTGAACCTTGTGTCCCCCAAAGCCTACCATCGGGCAGTCCAAGGGTTGGACGTCTAGACTATTGTATCCCATCTTTTGGAGACAATAGTCATAGTGCACTATGTCGGCGGAGCTGCATGTGTCGACCAGTATCCTTTCCACCATCCAATTGGAGATCCACATTTTGACGACAAGTGGGTCGTCGTGTGGGCGTTGAATATCTCGGGCTTCATGGTCAGTGAAAATCATTAACTCACTTACCTACAGGTGGTTGCTCCTCTACAAGTATTGCTACGCATGTCGTAGGTACGCCTTTCTGCCTCTAGCGTACCATCCTCCCAAGCTCGGTCCCCCGGCTACGGTGGTGACTATTTCCACCGACAAACCGACGAAGTCCCCACCTTCATTTCGGTTTCGGTTACCTCCCTCGAATCCTCTGCGGTCTCTCATCTTATCTTTTTTTCCAATCCTTCCATTTATTTCTCCTTGAGCCTATGTGCTCATTCTTCTCCTCTTTCAGGTACTTGTTGATTTTTCCTCCATTCGCCAGTTCCTCGATGGCCTTTCGTAGTTTGCGGCACCACTCTGTGTCGTGGCCCTCCTCCTTGTGGTACGCACAGTACTTGGTTTTGTCTCATACCTCAAACGAACCTTTCAACGGCGTTGGCTTCTTCAAGTCGTGCCTTGACTTGATTTCCATTAGTATCTCCTTTCTCGGCTTCACATATTTTAGCAAACCATCCTGTTGTGCTTTTTTCTTCAACCCCGAGCTGTCTCTTGCGCCTCCTTCCTTTATTTTCTTTTTGGACTCCTTGATCGGCGTCTTGGTCTGTCCTCTTCATCGTTGCCGCCCTTTTTGAGGATCTCAGCGTTGATGTATGAATCTGCCTGGCCAAGGCGTCGACCAAGGTGGACGGCGGGTCCTTTCCTAGTGAGAACTTGAAACTCCCAGGGCGCAAACCATTATGAAGCAGCTCACGGCCATCATATCCTCTAGGCCCGGGATCTAGCGCACCGCGTTTCCAAAGCAGGTTTTGTAGTCGTACAATGACTCTCGCTTCCCTTGCTTGATTGTCATCAAGAACAACAAAGTCTTCTTCTGGCGCCGCGTGCTGGTTATTATGAAATGGTTTTGGAACTGCTTGGCCAACTGCTTGAAGTTGTGGATCGACCTAGGGGGAAGCTCATTAAACCATGTGAGCGCCTGCCTCTTTATGGTCGTTTGGAACATTCTGCATTTCATTGTTGGCGAGAGTTCCACCATAATAGTGTAAGCCTTGTACGAGGCCAGGTGCTCGTTGGGATCTACCGCCTCTTCATATGGCTCCATCTGGGGGATTTTCAGTTTCTTGGTGGTCTCCCTCATGATCTCGTCCACGAAGGGCGAGACGTCCACATCTGACTCAATGTCACTGGAGTCGTCGCCATAGGCCCTCGCCAGCTCCACCGACCGGCGGCTTCGTTTTGACCTTTCGCCTCGCCGGGCGGGGGCACTCGACCTTGCCGAGGATGAGGTGTCAGGGGAGGAGCATCGCCCTTTACTTCCGCCTCTTGAGCAAGGGGCGTGATGATATCCTACACCTTGACTCCCGCCCGACCTTGAAGGCTCGCCGCCCAGTCAGCTTTTTCTGCACACTGCGGTGACAAGTTCTTTCCTTCTCCTCTTCTTGGTCTTCGCGGGCGGTGGCTCATCTTCTTAGCGCGATCTGGTTGCGACCGTTTTGCCTTCTCTCGGGGATAGGCGAGAAGCCATCCTCAACCCATCGTACTCATTTTCCCCCGAGGCCAAGTAACCCGTTCTCGAGCTTTTTCCTCCTCGAACGCTCTCGAAGCTTATCTGGAACCCTCCTCTTGATCGCCTCACGAGGCATCTCGTCCCTAGCACCACGTCGGTAGGGGCCAAGGTCGTGAAGTTCCTCGCTTGCTTGGGCGATAGGAGACATCTAGGGAATCCGTCCTCATCCTTTGTGAAACGGCCGTTTGAGGCATACCAGTGGTACCTAGTGACCATTCGCTCGTCTCGCGTGAGGTCCGGGCCCATGTCGCCAACAATTGGTCCAGGCGGTGCCTCACGTCGTTCCACGACATTCCCACCCTTGGTCCTAGGTGTGAGAAAGCTCGCGGCCTTGCGGGGGACTCCGGCATTTCAACAGTCATCGTCCTCTGGGTAATCACGGGTCTGCTATTCACGGTCCAAGGCTGAGATCCTGTCCTCTCTGACTTCATCGATGGGCGGGAGACGTATCGTAGTCAGTGAGGCTCTCTAGCTAGAGCTTCGGACCAAAGTCATTGGTTGGCTTGACTTATGGTACACAGGGACGTTGACCCTTGATTGATCCCACGGGAGTGTAAGAAGAGGAATGTCGAGTCTCGTGCCACGCGCTCACCAAGTAGACCTGCACACAAGCGAGACCTCGGGGTGTCCTGGAGGGTCGCCCTCCGACGCTCAAGTCAGTATCAATTCAAGTGAACTTAGGCCCCTAGGCCAGTAAGGCCTAAGTCAATGGAAATATTAAAAATTGAGAGTATGAGTGTTTTTCTCTTACCAACCAAATGAATGTTCCCTGATGATGGGATGTCTCTTGATTGGCGGCTGATCTCTTATGTCGTGTCTCTACCATAAAGGTAATATATATAAGGAATGATCCATAGGTCTTTTAATCATGGGGCATTGATGGCCCTCTTTATGAGGCCCCCAATGCATTTATTACCCACTGGACCATAAAGGACCAAATGGGCCTTCATACTTATTCTTGCCTCATGGCGCAAATAGACTTAAGGGGTATTCTTACCCCTAACAGAGTCTAAAACGACCACTGCGAATTGTCATGTGTTTAACTTGGAAACGAAGCGTCAAGTGTTCATACCCAGATTGGAGTTTTGACTATCTGATATTACTTGCAGTAAAATAAGGAATTACAATCTCGTAGTGAACTTCAACTATTAATTTTCGTACATATATAGGCCCCTGCAAGGCTGCAAGTGTCACATCAACAAAGAAGGACAAACGGAAAGAAAAAACAAGAAGAGGGAGAAGATAAACTATATTGTCCCAAGTTAAAAGAAACAAGGGTGGGCGTAGAAACGAAATTTTGATGTATTGATTAGTTAGGCATGAGCACAAAAGCCCTTTTCATGGATGTTCTTCCAAGTTGAGCTCGGATCTTAGTGAACTTTATTCTGTTGCTATACTGTGCAAAATGTTTACAATACGCTCATTCAACATATACCCAGTAGGGAACATGACATGCTGAACAGAGTTGTCTATTCAACAGAACCTTCACTGCGTGCTGGTGTGACGAGCTTCAACTGATCGTCGCATCAAGGATCACTACAACTGTTTTGAACTGGCCACTGAGAAGGCTCTCTGAGAATCATCACTTCTATCTTAGTACCAAAACATATATGTGAATGCTGTTATATAAAGAGGTGAGTCTAGACAGAAGTCAAGGG
>ONZA01016800.1:1039-17236 GCA_900322205.1 Kewa caespitosa | reverse complement strand
GTCACTATGTAAGTTAATGTACCAAAATGTAAAGAGCAATGTTATATGTCTCAACTCAGATACAATTTTTAAAACTCTCTCAGTTTTTTTTTTTTTTTTTTCCGAATTGATAAGGAAGGTACAAATAAAACCAAGACATCCTCCACTCGAAGGCAACTCCTAGTCTTTAAGTTTGAATGATACTATTCATTTCAACGGGCGAGGAAGTATCCCAAGTAATTACATCATTAATAAAGTGTCCTAATCTAGCCATGCAGTCCACATCTTTATTTCCTTCTCTATAGGTGCAACTTATTTGCATCGAAGATATCAACGCAAGGAATTTCTGAGTATTAATAATAAAGCTGTTAATTTGTGACGGGATCTTAATCTTTCCACGAAGGGATTGGATCTTTCCATGAGACTTTTCCTTCGAATATTATTTAAACCTAGATTAGTCGTATTTTGCGCTCCATTGCGAAGGGCAACTACTTCTGGAATAATACTTTTGCAATAATAGCTGCATTAGTGAAAATTTCATGAGAATGAGTTGCCACCAAAACACCAGCATGGTTTCTAATTGTTTCAGGCATTTTTGGGTAATGAGAATGGACCCTCGAATACTCAAAGGGTTGAAGTGCCTTGGTTGCCTGAGAAGAGGTGGATGCTGACATATCTCGTCGGAAGAGGGGTATCTGCACAAGGAACACACATGAATTGCCCCTGACGTAGTTCGGGGAACGGTCCTCCGATGATCAAGTTAGTATGGGTGGTTCGAGAATGAGGGATTTGCCCGAAGGGGCAAATTGAATACTCTTTAGGGCAACCAAATCTTCCTCGAGAAGTGGGAAAGACTTGAATGCTTTAGAGAGAGAAAGTAAATTTGTAATCTCAATTAGAATCAGTTTCATACCCTTGGAAGGTGTGCACCCCTCCTATTTATAGACATTCCCCAAAGAATTCTAGGGTTGTAGCCTGTCCACTAAAGAGGTTCCACGTGGACATTCCTCTTTTGGGCCTAGCAAGGGAATGGGCCATGGGACCACCAATCAGGTTGGAGCACGTGCTCGACATGTGTTATCTTTAGGATCTTCTGGAATCTTCCATAAGTTCCCCTCTGTCAAGAATGGTTCTCTATGGAAGCTGTAGATGTCTTGCGGAGGCGCACCCTTTCATCCCTGCCGCTTCGGGGTCGTTCGGACGTAGGTCGCTCCTCTCCCTTGGACCCTTCGCCCTAGAGGGGAGACGAGGACCTTCAACCTGCCCCTTCAGGGTCTCTCATCCCATATCGGAGGGGGACGAGGGTCATCCGCTGAAGGCATGAAGGACGAGAGGGGTAAGAGGAGCCCATGAAGGGCTTGTCGATGATCTTTGGACCGACGAGGGTCATGGACCCCGAGGGGGCCCACGGATGGAGAAAGGGCCCAGGACCGGACCGAGGATGCAATGAGGTGGACTGAGAGGGGCCTAGGCAAAGAGGGGCCTTGGGCCGAAACCACCCAAACATTTGCCACTCGTATTGGGTATGGTCCAGAGCTCCTCCCAAGGGGGCTTGCCCGATACGAAATAATCTGAACTGACGAGGGGTCTTCACTCATCAGAGGGGTGTGTCCCTTCATCTTTCTCTGCTTTGAAAAATTTGCTTTGGGAGATGGCCGACACGTGGTGAGATTTAGGGGCTTGTTTGTAGGTACGCTCCCCAACGGATGCGACGTTTTGTTCAAGTGATGCGATGTTTCGCCTCCTTCTTCCTTTGCCTCTATAAATACAAAGCCCTCCCCCTTTTGTTCCTTTCATTTGCTCTCCATCCATTTTTTGAGTTTTTAGAGAGAGGAAATTTCAAGAGAGAGAGGCTCTGCATCGCATTTGTGCATCGTGTCAAGCACCTCATCGGTTCTCGCCGCCGCTTCGTCCCTTGCAGGTATCCTTGTGTCTTCTGTAAGTATGTATCTCAGCAATGATTTTGAATGGGACCCCGTCTTTGGGGCCTTCGTTGAAGTGACCCCGAATCCTTCTTAGAGCGCCTGAGGGGGACCATGGAAGCGCTTCAGCTCCTTCATAAGGATGCGGACTTTTGGCCCGGGGGTCCATCCCCGGGGAAGTCCCCCTTCTGGCCCTGAACCACTTGGGCTGGGAGATCGACATGAATAATCTATGCAAAGAGGAGGGACCCCCGTCTGTGGGTCATGAAGAGAGGGCCGACCCTTCATCGGTTCCTCGGCACCTTCGTCATGAGGACGTTAGTAATAAGTCATCAGAAAGTAACACTGACACTATAGGTAAAGATGTCTATAACGGTAATAACGATTGTGCTTCGGCTCCGGCGAGCTCAGCGGTACCGGTGCAGGCTTAGTTTGTCCGTAGGAAGACTGTGGCTAGAAGAATGGCTCGAACGTAACAGACAGCCCGCAGAGCACCCCACGAAGTCAGGGATGAGACTAACCCGCCGTCCGTCGAGGTCGCCAAGACGAAGCCATTGGGAAGAAGGAGGCTTGTTTTGGACGGGAGTCTAGAGCCAATTTTGCCCGTTGGTAAGTAATTGAATTTTTTTTTGTTGCCCCGGTTCCAGCTGGCTTGTCATATTCCCGATCCCAACGCGATTACTGTAGCTACCTCCCACCATACACCGTCCCAGCAGGTATGATGAGGACCCTGAAGAGGAGGAAGACGGAGCAAACAGAGGAAGAGAAGGCCGCCAAATAAGGATTCGAGCACTATACCCAGTAGCTGGAAGATACCCGACGAGGACTGCGACTTTTATTGGTTGTGGGTCCTCGAAGGGTTTTCTTATTGGCACTGGAGGAGGGGTCGATGGTTGATGCCCCCGAGGGCATCCTCGCTTTCCATAGACTTTCGGGTAGATTCGGCTTCCGGCTACCCTTTTACCCCTTTTCCCTCCCTATTATGAGGGTCCTCCACGTTGCTCCAGCGCAACTCCTCCCCAACACTTGGCGGCATATCACTTTTTTCATCATTTTTTGCAATGTACATAAGATAAAGCCCACTCTCGGCCTATGGTACCTTGTGACCAACGGCCCCAGGCCACACCCTAAAGTGAACTCCCTCTTCTTTTTCGAGCCAGGGCATGAATATGTGTTTGGCCCTCTGATTCTGTCCAAGAATGAGGTTGGGTCTCCAAGTACTATTACATCGGAGCCCACGAGAATGGTTTTTTGGAAGGAATCCCTCGGTGGAATCCCACTCCGAGACGGCTTCCCTTGGTGAGCCTTTGGCGGAAGACATGGCCGCCCTGAGGCTCTTCTACTACGAGACGAGGCTTCGTAAGGCGGGGATGAAGATCTGGGTGAAGCTGCCCCTTTGGTGGATCCCCGAGAGGAAATGGTTGGAGGAAGAGGAGTTTCTGGTGTACCATGGAATCAACGATACCGTGGACTGGGGTATTCTCCATTTGTTTCATTCTTAATTTGACTTCGCCCTTCGTCGTTGTTTGCTAACCCTTCTTATCTTCTGCTGACAGAGAATGCTCATGATTCCCTGATGTCTAAAATGGCTGGCCTGGACAAGACCCAAGCGAATAGAAAAAGTCCTACGTGTCTCACGCTCCAAAGTAGTTAGGCTTTGCGTAGAAGTCTGGATTTGGAAATTGGTTTGTTCCGATTCGACCTCGTCGCAGGCCGAGATCCATTCTAGGATCGTGGCCGAGAATAATCTGATCCTTGCCGAGACGAGGGAGGTGAGTTGTGTTTGCCGTATTTCTATTAACCGTGTTTCTTTTGATTTTGCAATTCATTTTTCACCCACTCACTTGGAATTTTCGCAGAGGATTGAGGCCAGGAAGAAGGATGCCGAGACAAAACGAAAGAGGGAGGCGGCTGCCTCTTCGTCTTCCCCTGCGACCACCAGCATTTCGGGCCCGAAGCCTCCAAAGAAGGTGGGTATCGGGAAGGATCTGGGAAACGTGGTCGAGGTCCTTTTGGACAGGAGTCTCGAGAGGGACATTCCGACCACGGTTGTGATAAGGTCTCCCGTGCCGACCCCTCCGTACGGGCCTGTCAAGGATAAGGGGAAGAAGCCGCTTGTTGACTCTTCGCCTCCCCTTTCGCCCCCCATAATTGCTCCGCTGATGGGTCACCTCTCACCGAAAGGTCTTTTCCCCCGGTACCTCTCCTGTACTCCGGAAGAGAAGAAAAAGGCGGCGTCCTCTTTTATGGAGAGGGTTGTGATCGAGGAGGACGAGCGGTACTTGGAGGAACGTCCCGGCGTTGCTGAATACATGACCCATCGTTTGGCTAGGGAGGTATGTCTCGTTTCTTATTTACTGGGTTTCTTCCCATTTCTCGAGCTAAGTAATTTGTTCCTTATTGCATGCAGTTCTCTTGTCTCTGCACTACACCATGATGGCTCGGAGGGAAGTGTCGTTCCGAGGCGCCGAGAGGGAAAGGGACGAGGCCGTGAAGATTAAGGAGAGGGCCAAGAAGGCTAAGAAGAAGGCCGAGAAGGAGAGGGACCAGTTGTCCCATCGTTGCAGTTCCCTCAAGAAGGAGAAGGTCGAGATGGATGCAAAGCTTGCCGCCATCGAAGCAGAACTAACCGAGGGGAAGCAGAAGATCGTGACTCTTGAAGCTAAGCTGACCAAAGAAGAGGAAGGGAAGGAAGTAGCAAAGGCCATCTCCAAGATCCTGTAATATAGGGAAGTTGCCTCCGAGAGGGTGTTCCTGGAGAGTATCAGGGAGGCATTCATGGCCATATTCGACTCTGAGGAGGGCTATTCGGCCTTGTTGGCGAGGCGGTCGTGATAATGATGTCCAAGATGGGGGATGATCTTTCGACGACCAAGGAGCCTTATGCGGAGGAGCCAAAATAGGGCCCTCGGGACCACTACCGTAAGTAGGGGTGTTCACCGGTCCAGATTCGGACCGGTTTTGGATCGGATCGGCAAATGGACCGAACTTTCTGAAGTCGAGACCCGGAGACCGGACCGGACCGGACCAGTCAAACCCGGGACAGGACTGGACCGAATTGAATAAAATATGCTATTTTTTTTAAAAAAAATATAATTTTGAACATAAAAAACTAAAATATCCGGTCCAAACCTGAAAATCGGACCGGACTGGACCTGACCGGATTGACCCAGACCGGATTTTGGACCGGACTTTTTGAAGTCGCGGATCGGACCGGTCCGGTCTGGTCCAGGTTTGCGTTGACCGGTCTGGTCCTGTCCGGTTTTTTCGGTCCGGTTTTTTTATGAACACCCCTAACTGTAAGGCCTCGATTGCCAACCTCTCAAACTTTGATACTGGCTTCTTGGAGGACATTGAGGATCACCTTGGGCCTCACGCCGAGAATGGTTATGGTGAGGGGGCCAAGTGTCGAGGGTCGAGGTGTTGGTGAGGACATGTCTCCTCTGGAGGATACTGCCGAGGGTGTCTCTTCGCCCCAGGATCATGATGATGTTCATGATGGTGCGGCTGTTGCTTCTTCTCCCCTCTCTCCTTCGTCCTGAACAGGGCTGTAGCTTTTTGCTTTCGTCTTGTAATGAATTGTGAACAACGTTTTCATTTTTAATGGAAGTTGTCCGTCTTCTCTACGCTTGTGCTTTTTCATTCTCTCTGTACTGGCCTTGGTCAAGTAATCTCTATTGAGTGTGACGAAAGATAGGTGATTGCTCCGAAATGGTGGACGAGGGGTAGCCATCCATCCTCTTGCCTCTACTTGAACGAGGTTGGGCGACGATGCTTGAAAGGTGTAGATGAGGGGGGCTTGGCCCTTCGTCTGGTGTTGTCCTTCAGTTATACTGAGGGTGGGGCTTTCGGCCTTCAACACTTGGAAATTTTCGGGTGCTCTTTGAAGAGGCTCGAAGATCGAGGCTTTTATTACATGCGTTATCTCCCTAGGAAATGCTCCCTTCTTTTCTGGATTTTTCGTCGTTTCTTATCTTCTTGGGGGGCTTTATGCCATGTGTCCCGTATCCCCTATTTTCCTTAGATGATCTGGACCATTGAACATACCTGGCCTTGCCTATAAAGGGGAGGCCTTTGGGTCA
This sequence comes from Kewa caespitosa, assembly GCA_900322205.1. Lineage (NCBI taxonomy): Eukaryota > Viridiplantae > Streptophyta > Magnoliopsida > Caryophyllales > Kewaceae > Kewa > Kewa caespitosa. Next base: position 11,253 of record ONZA01016800.1, on the reverse strand, counting down.
ATTTCCTCTTGCACCTTTTCTTTTCTTCTTTCGCTTTCTTTTCTGAGCACAAAGCATGTTTTTTCTTTCTCAGTATTCTGTCCTTTTCCTCTATTTTCCCCTTCTTTTTCAAGGTGAGATGGGTTTCGTCCATGGCTATGATGACCCTGGTGGTCTCGTCTTTGCGTTTGACCCATGTTTAATAGTTTTCGACGATCGTGGTCTCGATGGGGTCGACTTGCTTATCTCATTATCCTCTGATGATTAACATCCTTGACTTATGAGGGGATGTCGGTCGGTGTGGGCTCGTATAGTTGTTCTTCGGCCATCGGCGCACCGAATGGGTTGCTGGTGGGCTTTCATCCACTCTCCATTCGCGGCCTAGAAGATGAGCTTGTCCCCGTGCTGTCTCTCTCTGCCGGTTTTCTCTTATGGGAACTGAGAGAGGCAGTCTTGCATGGCTGCTGTATCTCGTTCCTTCGGGAAGGGGGTCTTGTGGATCCGAAAGAGGGTTCGGTGGAGCCGAGATCTAGGAGGGGGTGTTCGGCGGCGGTGGTGGAGTGTGCGTTGAAAATCATTTCTCCAAGTTGGGAAGGACTTGATGTATTATATTACGTCTTCGTCTTCCCCCCCACGCCCCTCTTCCACCCGTCGGGCTCCTAGCTCTCTCCCAGCAGCTTGGTCCGGGTGTCCCCTCCGTCGGAATATGGGGGTTCTCTTCCCCCCACGGAAGAACTTGGCGTATTAGCTTTCTTTCGACATTTGGAATTTTTCCTTTATACTTTTCTCTTGTATGTCAAAATCTTTGTAAATGACTTTAATGAAATACAAGAGAGTTTGATGGTTATCTGCCCCCTAGGACGAAAAACTTCTGGAGATTGTTGATATTCCATGGCCTGCATATCTTCCTCCCTTCCGGGGTTTATAGTCGGTGAGTTTTCGAATTGATTACTTCCGTCACTCTGTAGGGTTCCTCCCAGTTAGGTGTCATCTTACCTTCTTTGTTCTGCCTACCCACAGATTCCATGGTCCTTAAGACATGGTCTCCCACGTTCAGCTTCCTCAATTTTACTCTTCGGTTGAAGGCTCTAGTCATTCTTTGTTTGTAGATTTTGGCCCTCAACAGTGAGTCCCCTCGTACCTCTGGGAGGAGGTCAAGGTTATGTTTCAGGCTCTCTTTGTTTGTCTCGAGGTCAAAGTGTTCGACCCTTGGGCTCCTGTTGGCCAACTCCAGCGGGAGCACTGCTTCAGAACCGTAGACGAGGTTGAACGCTGTTTCTCCCGTGATGGCTTTCTCAGTCGTCCTTGACGCCCATGGGACCTTTGTCAGCATGTCGGCCCATAGTCCCTAAGCTTTGTCAAGCTTCTTCTTAATTCCATTCACTAGGATTTTGTTGCTTGATTCTACTTGGCCATTCGTCTGGGGCCTTGCTACAGCTGTGAAGTTTGCTTTCATCCCATATTCTTCCAACCAGCCAATGAGTCTTGGTGTATTGAACTATCTGCCATTGTCGAAGATGATGCTTCGAGGGGGTGCCGAAACGTGTGAGGATGTTCTCTAGGATGAACTTCTTCACATCGGCAACTGTTGTGTTCTTTACAACTCTTGCTTTGATCCACTTGGTGAAATAATCAACAGCGACGATGGCGTACTTTAGCTATCTCGGGGCTTGTGGAAAGGGACCCACTATGTCCATGACCCATAGGTGGAAAGGCATAGGAGAAAGGATTGGTGTAAACTCGGCGAAAGGGAGCATAGGGACCAGAGCGAAGACCTGGCACTTCTCGCAGCTCTTGATCATTTCGGCCGCGTTGCTCTTCAGGGTGGGCCAGTAGAAGCCTAGCCTTAGGATCTTGTGGGCTACGATTCTTCCTCCCTGACGAGACCCACAGATGCCAGCGTGGGCTTCTCGGATAATTTCTTTCCCTTGTGTCTTTGAGACACATTTCAGCAACGGGTGGCTCAACCCCTTCTTGTACAGGGTGCCGTCCCTGAGCTCAACCATTTGGCCCTTGTTTGGACCTTCTTTGCTTCCTTCTCGTCGTCGGGGAGCTTCCCCTCTCCTAGCCATGCCATCAGTGGCTCCATCCATTCGTCTCTATGATCAAGTAGGAAGACTTATGTTTCTGGTTCGATACTTCTCTTCTCCTTCTCTTCCCAAAAGATGTTCCAGGAGACCCCTTCGGCTGACGAGCTGGCCAGTCGAGCCAGCGCATCGGCATGGTGTTTCTCCGACCTTGGGATGTGCTACACTAGTACCTCTTTGAAGCACTTGATAATCTCCCGGACTTGTCCAAGCTACGCCTTCATCCCTCCCCCCTTGGCTTTGTAGTCTCCTGAGATCTGTAAGATGACGAGCTGGGAGTCCATCCTTACTTTGAGTTTCCTTGCCTCGATAAACTGGGCCATCTCCATCTTGACGATTAGGGCTTCATACTCAGCTTCGTTGTTGGACGCTTGGAACCCAAATTTCATAGTGTATTCGAAGACATCTCCCTCCGCCGAGGTGATGACGATGCCCACCCCGCTTCCACTATTGCATGATGAGCCGTCCACACTCATCAGCCAAGACTCGTTCCAGTAACTCGGTGTCTTCTCCGAAGGTGTCAGTTCGGCCAAGAGGTTTGCGAGGGCTTAGCTTTTTATTTCCCTTCTGGGCTGGTATGAGATGTCGTAGTCGGTAAGCTCATGGGCCCACACCTGTGCTCTTCCGGATGAGTCTAGCTTGCCCAGTATCTTCTTCAGGGGTTGGTTTTTCAAAACGGTTATAGGATGGCTCTGGAAGTAGGGCCTAAGCTTCCGTGAGCTCATAAGGTCCCCGATGGCGAACTTCTCTGGGATGAAGTACCAGAATTGGGCACCACACAAGGCATGACTGATGAACTAGCGGGTTCTTGTTTCCTATCTTCCTCCCTGACGAGGACTGAGGCGACAACCCTTTCGAAGAGAGCCTCTCCTTGGGCTTGGGCGAAGCTATTTTGGGCGAGGATCCCAGGTATAGCTTCAACTTCTCGAAGTCTTCTTGTGCTTCTACACTCCACTCTAACCTCATCCCCTTCGTAAGTGCAGAGAAGAAGTGCGCGCAGTTGTCTTCGGACTTGGAGACGAAGCGGTTAAGAGCCGCGATGCACCCGGTCAACTTTTGCACGTCTTTGATGCACTTAGGTGGTTCCATGTCAATTACAGCCTTTACCTTTTCTAGATTTGCATCGATGCCTCTCTCGCTTACCATGAAACCCAGTAAATTTCCTCCCCTCACCCCGAAGACACACTTCTTTGGGTTGAGTTTCATCTTGTTTCTCCTTAGAGTCTCGAACGTCTCTCTCATGTCTTCCACATGGTCTTAATACTTCACGCTTTTAGTGATGAGATCATCCACATAGGCTTTGAGGTTTCCACCAATTTTCTCTCCAAAGACCTTTTGGACGAGCCTCTGGAAAGTTGCGCCGGTGCTCTTCAGGCCGAAAGGCATCATCGTATAGCAAAAGACTCCGTCGTCGGTGATGAAGGCCATTGAGCTATGGTCTTTCTTCTTCATGAAGACCTGATGGTATTTAGAGAAGGCGTCCATGAAAGTCAAGAGTCCATGGCCTATGGTGGAATCAACAAGTTTGTCTATCCGTGGGAGAGGGAAGTGGTCCTTCGGGCAAGCCTTGTTCAAATCGGTGTACTCGACGCACATTCTCCAGCTCCCGGTCGCCTTCTTCACCATCACAACATTGGCGAGCCACTTAAGGTATTGGCATTCTCTTATGAAACCGGCCTCTAGCAGCTTCTTTACCTTAGCCGACGCGGCCTGGCTTCTTTCTTCGCCTAGATGTCTCTTTTTTGCTTAACGAGTTTGAGCTTGGGGTTTACGCCGAGGTTGTGTTCCATGAGAAAGTTGTCAATGCCAGGCATCTCATTCGGGCCGAAGGCGAAGACGTCTTGGTATTCTTGGAGGAGCTTTGTCAGCCCTTCCTTAGTGGCCTCGTCCAGCTTGTCACCGAGTTATGTGACTCGTTCTGGACGAGAGGAATCCAGGATGACCACCACCTTGTCCCCCGAAGGGGTGGCTCTCTTTCTCTCTCTTCAATCCTTGCATTGGCAATCTCTGGTGGGATGATGTCTACCATGAGACATTGTATTTTTTATCCCTTCTCTTCTTTCGTGGGGGTAATATCCTCTATTTTCAAGATGAATTTTTCTTTGGGGGTTTTTGTCTTTCTCTTCCTTGAACTCTTCTTAGCGGGGGCCAAGGCGTTGCTCTTGGTGGGTGGCAGCGCCTTCTCTGGGACAATATTTTTGTTGCTCAGGCACTGGACGTAGCAAGACTTGGCTGCCTTTTGATCGCCAAGGATTTTTCCTACTTCCCGGTCGTCCCTGTGAAACTTCAACGTGAGTAACATCATGTTGGGTGTCCCGTTGATTTTATTTAAGGCAGGTCTCCCGTGGAGGACGTTGTATGGGAGCGAGATGTTGACGACGAGAAATTCTGAGACGACACGCCTGGCTTCGTTCTTTGGCCCTATCCTTACTGGCAGTCGGATACATCCCATCAGTAGGACTTTGTTCCCACCGAAGCCTACCACCGGATGACTGCTCGGTATCACTTTGTCCGAAGTGTAGCCGAGGTCCATAAGGCAACTGGATGTGATCACATCGACCGAGCTTTCCGTGTCTACTAGGACTCTTTTCACCAATGTGTTGGCAACTTTTACTTTGACAATGAGGGGGTTGTCGTGAGGGAACTGGAGAGGGCTCAAGTCCGTCTTGTCAAAGGTAATAGGTTTCTGAACTTTGGAACTTCCTCAAGCAACATGATTTGGCTGAGGGATCTGAGATGATCTCTTCTTGCTTTGTTTGTAAAGCCGCCTCCCGTCGGGCCACCCGAGATGAGCTACCTCGTAGGAGTTCGAAGAGGATCCTGAGGCTACAGGCTCGGCTACTGCCCCCTGGCCTGGCGGGATGGTGGTCATACCCTTGTCTTTTAGGAAAGAGTTAAGCTTCCCTTCCTAGGCCAGTTTTTCCAGTTGTGAGCTCAACTCTTGGCAGTACCTCATACTATGCCCATGCTCTTTGTTGTATTGGCAGAAGAAGTAACTCTTCCATGTGCCCTCCTTCATCGAGGTTGGGACGGGGAGTAGCTTGGGGTCAATTTTTTCCAAGACGGCCTCTTGATTGCAATTCAAGATTTGATTCACAGTAGGGCTTTTTGGCATTTTTGTTTCAGGTTTCCCCCGCCCCTTGAATCCGCTTTGTCCTCCCCCTCTTCCCGACACTTTCTTCTTGAACTGGGGTTTCTCGACGGTCAGCGTTTTAGCCTTTCTCCTTTCATTTCTTGATAGTCTTGGCTTGTCATCATACTGCTTCTCTTGTTGATGCCCTCCGTTCACCACCTCTTGTCCGGACCTTTCTCAGGCCGTGAGCTTCTCCTTCTTCAGCTTCATGTATTCAAAATCTTTCAAGATTTTGCTTCCTTTGAAGATACCTTTGACGTAAGCCGTGCATGCTATCATCTGGTTGAGATCGGTGATCTCTAGGCATTCACCATTGAAACGTTTGTCATAATCCTTCATCGGCTCTTTCTTCCCCTGAAAGATGTTGAAGAGGTCCTTTGAGCACTTCTCCGTCTTTTCGCAGGTCATGAAGTTCTCTGTGAAGACGCGGCAAAGTTTGTCGAAGCTGTGGATGTTGTGATGAGGGAGGCTATCTAGCCACTTGAGGGATCTTCCTTCCAAGGTACCGACGAAATGTCGACAGTATGTTGCGTCGTTTCGCTCATGCGACATCATCGCAGCTTTGTAGGCCATCAGGTGTTCATGGGGCGAGGTCGTTCCATTGTATTTCTTCATCTTTACGATCCGAGAGTTCAGGTTCAAAGGATAGGCCATGATCTCTTCGCTGAAAGGGACCTTCATGGTAAGGTCAAGGCTTATCTCTAGGTCCCTGAAACTCTTCGTGATTTTGTCATAGTCCTTCGGCCCTAGGCTGATCAAGACGTGCCCCTGCTGCCCCTATAGCCTTTCGGCCTGCCTGCGTCGGATGATTTCTCTGACGTCTTCTTTCTTAGGGATCTCAACCTCCCCTTCAGCCGCTCTTCTTCTCTTCTTCATTGCTTCTATGGAGGGTCGTAGGTCCGCCACGTTTCCTCCCAACTTTTTGTGCCTCTTCATGCTCTCGCTTCGTCCGGAGGCTTTGGACTTGCTCCTGGACTTCGACAAGGAGGAGTTGGAACCGCTCAGGCTGAAGAAAGGTTTCTTCAGCACCTTAGTGGTTCATGACTCCAGGTCCTACTTGCCCTTTGAGCGCTCGTTCGTCTTCTTCGAAGCACATCCGTCTCGGTGCTTCGTCACTCCGACACGATGGAGGATGTTCTCATGGAGGATCGTGCACATCTTGTGCATGTCTCCCATGATGTTGGCTTGTAATGCCTCCAACTCCTCCCTCGTGACAGGGGGCTGGGCTATGACTCATCCCCCTACGGACGAGGCTGACTGGTCTTCATCGTGGTTTGATATCGAACTGGTCTTCCTTGATTCAGGTGTTTGTATGTGTTTTTTGTTCCTCAATCTCATGCAATTTTGACTGGCCACTCCCACAGACGGCGCCAAATTTTTCGGGCATTTTTGGGTAAGGACAGTGGACCCTCGAATACTCAAAGGGTTGAAGTGCCTTGGTTGCATGCGAAGAGGTGGATGCTGACGTATCTCGTCGGAAGAGGGGTGCCTTCACAAGGAACACACGTGAACTGCCCCAGTGTGGTCCGGGAAACGGCCCTCCGACGATCAAGTCAGTATGGGCTGTTCGAGAATGAGAGATTTGGCCGAAGGGGCAAATTGAATGCTCTTTAGGGAAACCAAATCTTCTTCGAGAAGTGGGAAAGACTTGAATGCTCTAGAGAGAGAAAGTAAATATTTAATCTCAATCAGAATCAGTTTCTTACCCTTGGAAGGTGTGCACACCTCTTATTTATAGACGTTCCCCAAAGAATGCTAGGATTGTAGCCTGTCTACTGAAGAGGTGCCACTTGGACATTCCCTCCTTGGGCTTAGCAAGGGAATGGGCCATGGGGTCGCCAATCAGGTTGGAGCACGTGCTCGGCATGTGTCATCTTTAGGATCTTCTGGAATCTTCCATAAGTTCCTCTTTGTCAAGAATGGTTCTCTATGGAAGCTGTAGATGTCTTGCGGAGGCGCACCCCTTAGTGTCTGCCGCTTCGGGGTCGTTCAGACGTAGGTCGCTCCTCCCCCCTGGACCCTTCGTCCTAGAGGGGAGATGAGGCCCTTCAACCTACCCCTTCGGGGTCTCTCGTCCCATATCAGAGGGGGACGAGGGTCATCCGCTGAAGGCATGAAGGACGAGAGGGGTAGAAGGAGCCCATGAAGGGCTTGTCAATGATCTTTGGACCGACAAGGGTCGTGGACCCCGATGGGGCCCATGGACGGAGAAAGGGCTCACGACGGGACCGAGGATGCAATGAGGTGGACTGAGAGGGGCCCATAGGCAAAAAGGGGGCTTGGGCCGAAACCACCCAAACACTAATAATAAAACCATATGCTTATCTCCCATTCGCAACTATCCCATCAAAGTTAATCGTGTGCTCATTGAGATCGGGAGCCATCCACCTGATAAACGGCCTCATAACTGGTGTATGAGCTGTAACTTTTTGCAACCCATACTCTTCGCTATTTATATCATTTCTCATTTTCCTCTCTCTCCACTCTATACCCATAAACTTAGTGAGAGTACAAACACATGTATCCCTGAATAATTATTTCTTGAAAGTATTATCATTCCGGTCTTCCAAATACTCCATAAAAGTAGATGAATCTTCTAGATATCCTCAAGCTAATTCTTCTAGATTAGTACTAAATTATGAACCCATCCATTTATATCTCATCTTGGTATATCAAAATGCAACCATCCCTAATTTATAGCCAATTTCCAGCATTCCCTTCTACAAGGACACTCTTTAGAAAAAGCGATAGAAATTTTCAATTATGTTCTCACATGACTTGCATTCATTTTCATGAAGAATCTAGGCGGGTGAACAACTCGTCTTTTGACGGAAAGAGCGTTATGAAAGAACTGCCACATAAAAATTTGAAGCATCAGGTGGATGTTGCCACTCCATATATCTAATCATGCTTCCAATTCTCTATCTTATTTATACCATGAGCTAACCATGTAGTTGACTTGACAGAAAAGACGCCATATGTTGTTAAGACCCGAACCGGAAGATTCTCTATCTTTTTATCTGGTGAAGGCCGGGATGCTCACGAACTAATCAATAACCGAGGGAGGAATAATTTTCTTGATTAACTCAATGTCCAATTGTTTATCATGCAAGATAAAGTCACTTACAACAAAATTATTGTTAGTAATAAATGATTTAAATGTATTTTCTAAATATCATATTTTTATAATTTTAATCTTTATATTTTTTATAAATATTTACAATCAAAGTATCACCTTGGAAACCGTGTAAAAACTATTCCTTAAATTTATTTTGGGATGGATGGATTATTTGTTCTACCATATACCAAGAGTCATGCCAAATATTAATCTTTGTACCATTGCCTACTCGCCATTTGCAAACATTAAGATAAAGGGGGTGGCATCAAATTATATTATTCCATGCCATGAATAATAGCTTCTCTTAATGTCAATTTACATATAATAGATATATTAAGAATTAAATAAATAGATATATTGAGATATGTTAAAAGAACGAATTTCGGAAAATCATTCATAAAAACCTGAGACATAAAAAAGTTGTCCAACTTGGATTAAATGAAGAATTATTGATACCAAAAATATTGTGATGAATTATGACGCTCAATGTTGAGTGAAAAACAAAAAGAAAAAAAAAAAAGAAGAAGAAGAAAAAATCCATTTAAGATATCTGACTGACCAAAGCAACATATTCGATGCTCTTGTGACATAGAGGATACCAACACCGGTGCCTATATATACAGGTGAGAGAGAGAGGAAGTGATAGAGCGCATAATATAGACAGAGAGAAAAATACCGACTTCTTGGCTTCTTGCTCAATACTGATCATTCTGTTCTAACTTCTAAGCCCAAGAGTTACATCACTTTCAAGAACTTCAGTAAACCATTTCTTCTTTGTTCCCTCACTTCATACTATCATTCAATCTGTTTACTGTCAACTGTTCAAATTTCCAAGTACTCTTACGGTTCTTATTGTATATTTACGAACTTAGAATCGTCATAATCGTTGATGATCAACTCCTTATCTTTAAAGCTTCATTTCTGTGGCAAATTCGCTATAACTTCCATCTCATTTTGCCGATTTTTGTTGAACCCATTACAGTTTCTGCAACACCGAAGCAAGAATGAAAAGAGACGAGCGAGAAGGAAAGAAGCAGATTGCGTCCAGTAATGCGTCAGTGCCGCAGGTACAGTTGCTTATGCTGTGGTTCTTGATTTTGTTACTACTTGATTCTTGATGTCTATATTCTTAATACTATAAGTTGTCATGCTGTGATTCTTTGTTTTCTTGGCGCTGAAGTTAAGACTTTATAAGATAAGAACTTATGTCGTGATAGAGTTTGAAGCATTTGTATTTAATGGACTTCATATTTGGTGATCATGCACATTCTGTCATCAATCTATTATTATGTCATTCATCTTTGATTCATTCATGATCAATCACAAGTGTTATCAGTATATCTGATTTATGTACTGCCACATGTGCTGGGATTCTTTATTTTTCCTTATAGCAGATTCTTGCTTATTTTTTGTTTTTGTTGTTTTCGATGGCTTAAAAATTAAAATTAGGTTGGACTTCATTAGATGTCACATATTTCATGATATTAAGTGGGACTTCATCAGTGTACAAACCCACTTTCCTTTTCTCCATCTTTTCTGATCTCCAATGGTGCTTTCACTCCCGGGCATGTAACGTATTGTGGAAGAATGGAGTTTATGAATTACTATATTTTTATGGCCCTTGTGCTGACAGGACTCGTCCAGTTCAGAACCATGTCCTCCAGATCTTTCAAGCGAAAGCGAATTCCCCCCTCTCGGAGCAAGCCCAAAATTCCACGTCCCTGAACGTGAAAGAAGCCGAAGGGCCTCAGACGGTTCAAGCGAAGATGCCTCAATGTGTTCCAGTCCCGAACCAAAGATGGACACCAAGTCCCCAACTTCTGAAACCGAAACAGTCACAGGGGCTCCAGAATCTTCTCACAACGAGGACTTGGTCCCAGAATGGAATCCCGAGGAC
>ONZA01016795.1:0-13702 GCA_900322205.1 Kewa caespitosa | reverse complement strand
TTAGTCAAGCAAGGGTAAAGTTGGAAGCTATTCAGATCCAACTTCATAGTAGTACTCTAAATTCTGACCTTATGATTGAGGAACAACAAACTATCCTGGATTTGAACAAATTGTACGAATTAGAATATTAATTATTGCAAAAAAAAAAACTTAGGTTAACTGGTTGAAACTTGGGTATGGAAATAATAAATTTTTTCATGCCAATCTAAAGGCTAGAACAGCTCACGATGCCATTTTTGTCTTATATAATGATTAAGGGATCCAGTTGACTGAGCTTGACAGAATTCAGGAGGAGATTATAAGATTTTAGAAGACTTTGCTTGGACATAATGTAACATGTTTACCTGGTCTTAACATGGAGATTGCTAGACAAGGACCTTGATTATGATTCCAATATCAATAAAGGTTGTGTAGACCTGTCACTAAACAGGAAATATACCTCGAGGTCCATTTGTGATGATAAGGCCCTAGGGGTTGATGACTTTAATGCATTATTTTATAAGACTATTAGGGGTATAATCAAACATGATATTCGTACTACTCTCTTGGATTATTTTTTTTCCAATAGTGGTGTGTTGATTTCTTATGTAAATTTCACCGTAGCAACTTTTCCGCCAAAAATTGCAATTCCTACTATGAAGGATCATAGGTCCATTTTCTCCTATAGTATGAGCTACAAGATCATTGCATAAGGTATTGACAGCTTGGCTTGCTGTGGTTGTTGATCACACGGTGGGAGCTTCTCAGTCTGCCTTCATCCCAGGAAGGAGGATTGTTTATAATATTATTCTTGGACATGAACTGGTTAAAAGCTACTCTAGCAAGTATGTCTCTCCTAGATGTTTACTCAAAGTTGACATCCAAAAAGCTTAGGAGTATTTGAAATGAGCTTCTTGGAGAAAGTTTAGAGGAGTTTTAGCTTTCCTTAGTTATTTGTGAATTGGGTAATGAGTTGTATTTCTATAGTCAGTTTTCTATTTTTGTGAATGGGGTTTGTGCATGCCATTCAAAGCAATAAAAAAAAGGGTTGGCAATGGGTAAGACGTAAGGCTTTTCTTAGTTTGTTCATCACCTTCATTTGTATGATTTAAATCTGTTGGTTGTTTTATTACTTGGTGGAAGCACCAACAACATGGCCATGCTAGGGTTTACAATCAGATTGACAAAGCTATGGGTAATTTGTCTTGGATAGGCATGTATAGCAACTTCAATGTTGATTTCCAAAATCTTATGGTCCTCAATTTTAGTTGTCAAAGGGTTGTGGGCAGCAGGTGTTCTTCTAGCAAGTTCTAGATATGGAGTATTTCATAAGAGAGTTGGCTATAATGATCTCAAATCCAGACTTTGAATTTCACCCCCCAAAATGCAGCAAGTTGGGTAGTACTCACGTATTCTTTGCTAATGACATATTCCTCTCATGCATGGGTTATAAGGTTTGAGTATCTATGATTGTGGGCACCTTCAAAAGATTTTCTGACACGTCTGGGTTTCATGAAAACTTGATGAAGAGCTCCATCTATTTTTTAGGCCTTTCTACAGAAGGAAAAAGACTAGATTATGGCCAGTGTTGGTATATGAGAGGGGACTCTACCTTTTGAAGCAGTTGGGGGTGCCTCTGTCCTCAAATAAGCTCTTTGTGACTAATTGTATGCCTATTGTAGAAAAAATTATTACAAGAATCAAGTGCAGGTCTGCAAGATTTTTATCCTATGCTGGGAGGGGGCAGTTGATCGAGAGTGCTCTTTGGGATGCAGACTTACTGGACCAATTCCTTATTTTGCCTCAGGTCATCAACAGGTAAACACTACTTGCATGAACTTTTTATGGATAGGTTATGATGGCCTCTCCAAAAGGGCTTTGGTGGCTTGCGGAAGGTAACATTACCTAGTTTGGTGGAGGTCTCAACACTATTACTATCACTTTGTGGAATAAGGCTGCCATTTTTAAGCTCTTATGGGCTATTTCTTCTGAGAAGGACATTATATGGGTTAGATGGATTCATATATACCATATGAAACATATTAGGAGTGGGACATTATCAGATTTCATCTCTTCGATGGCAGGAAAAGTTTTGAAAGCCTGGTCTTGGGTTACTAATTTAAATGGGGATTTCGTCTCAGTAGTTGAAACATGGACAACTCTCAATCAAGTTGGCTTATTTATTATTGAGAGGGCAATTGCCCATAGTAGATTGGAGAAATCTAATTTTTGATAACATTTCTGCTCCAAAATATGTTTTTATCATGTGGTTGCTAACTCAAGGAAAATTGAGTATACTGGATAGAGTTTAGACTTCGGGTTGCAACCTTGCTAATAGGAGTTACCTATGCACCTGTATATGCATAGGGTCACAAACATCTATTTTTGAATGTTCATTTTCACAATATGTATGGAACTGGGTATGGAAATGGCTGGATACTGATAGTTTATTCTAACTTGGCATGAAGATATGCTGAAGATAATGCAGCAGACCAAAGATATCTTTGTCAAAGCTCGGCTCAAGAAAGCAGTAATGGAAGTTGTCATTTACCATCTATGGAAGAAGGGGAACAACAGGGCTTTCAGAGACTAACTTGCCTCTCAAAGTGATGTTTTGAGGAAGGTTGTTCATAATATGTTTGTTAGAGAAAGTGTCCAGCGGAATTGCTTACAGTTTTTGCAATGTCTGGATAGCATTGTGATGTAGTTGCAGGCTTAGCAGGTGCTTTGTACGTGTTGGCTGCTGAGTTTTTGTTTTGTTTGTTTTAGGAGGTCTTGGTTCCGTAGCTTAACACATGAAGAAGCCATCTTAGTGGACTATTCCTAGAAGGTGACTCTAAGGTGGCTACTGATGCTACTTGGAGCTCTTGTTAATTTCCTCCTTTGTATTGTCTTGATTGTGGATCATTGCTTGAATTTGGTTAATGAAATTCTTTTATTTACCAAAAAGAAAAATAGTACATTATATGATTTTGGCTAGAAGTACATCGGCGGTGTGTCTCCGACACGGTGGTGGTTTTGTTTGGTGTGAGGATGTGAAATATTGAGCCTTTAGGTTTAGGTTGATGGCCTCCGTTTATCTTCCCTCGAATGACCCTGCAGAATGAGCACATGTGAGCTATCCCAGGGGCTATTATGGGGAACGGCCCTCCAACGATCAAGTCAATAAACGGAGACAAGTATGAAGGTAGAAAGAGCTAGGATAACCAAGAAGGAATCTTGGTAAAATGCTAGCCTAATAGGGGGGAAATGAGAGAGTTAAGTGTGAAGGACAATGATGTAAGTAGGATTTCCTCTTTCGTGATGAATTTAATGGGGATTTTGGAGTACCTCTCTCTTTCTTTCTCTTTGTGCTTATATAGGCGGCTTTCCCTAGGGTACACGTTCGAACATGGGCTAATGAACAGACGTCAGTGACATCAACCCCCAAATTTTTCCTAAGCAATGATGTATATGCCGCCACCTACTGGGCCTTGTAGTTGGGCCCATTTTTTGGGGTGAGGGTCACTCCGTACGAAATTCCAGATGGCCTTCTCTGGTTGGCTCATACAAGCCTTAGCTGGTTTGGTTTGCCTCACATGCACGTGTCCTGCCATCTTGTCATTCCTTTACCCTAAGTTCAAACTATCTCAGGTTCTCCTTATTGCGCGAATCCATTGACACTGGTTTTTGATTCCTGTAAAATTCATAGCTCCCTATGTTCGGGTACTTGCCTCGATCGTTGGTCAGGCTTTTATGGTTAGAGATGGCCGAAGCTGGGTCAGTTGGCCCTACTTAGGCTATGTGGCATCTTGGTGGGTTTTTAAATGTGAGGTTTTTTGAAGACTCTCCCCTTGGGTACCCTAAATAGAACCTGGGTTCGTACTATTCTTCGAACCTGGAAAAGAAAAGGGTATATTTCTACTGTAACATTTATCCCCTCAAAGGGAGTCTGATTCAGTTGAAAAACTGTTACTCCTCGAAAATGGAGGTGGGTTTCAACTTGGATATTCTGGAGGACCATGAAGGAAAATTCCCGTTGCGATGCGCATCTCCACGCGTGCCCGGCTTAAATATTCATCACTTTTTTTTTTGTCTCTAGACTTATAAGAGTCCCAGTATGGTACGCCACATAATGGACTTTGCTGAATCTTGCTAGGGCGAGATTTTAGGCTTAGTAGGCCTATAAATACTCCCCATATCCCACAAGTGAGGGGGTTCCTTTCATTCTTGTGCATTTTTTATACTTTGTTGTACAGATCTAGGAGTGTAGTGTTTGAGAAGTTTCTTTCTTTGGTAGAAGTCTGAGCATGCGAACTATCTTCGTGTGACTTTCTTGAGACCTAGCTTGGTGCCATTCCTTCGAGGTTCATTTCTCGTCCTGCCTCGTACTTTTCCGTTCGTCTTTCCCTTCCAGGTATGTTCCCATGCTATTTTCTTTTTCCTTTTGATGGATAATGTATTAGTACTCTCCTTCAATTCTTCTGGTGATGAGGTGATTAGTAAATTCCGTCTAGACTGGCCTGCCAATATTCATTCTCTGCGAGCTAGGCCTAAAAAGAGAGAAGTAAACCCGGCTTGTTTTGGAGCCACCAGGGAACCAACGTTCCCAAGTACGTGGACGATTTACGAGGCCGTTACCTTCCTCCAAGATGGGGGTCAAGAAATCGACCCCTTAGAGGATGTTCTAGCCGAGCCCACAGGGCTCTAGGTCTTCTTTGAGATTTGACGCTCGTAATTTTCCAAGGTCTTCCTCCTTTCCCCCCTTCAAATTATAGGGTAGAGGAGGAGGCTGATCCGCTCCAGCCTCATGAGAGGGTATATCTAAGGATGTTAAACGATCCCCAAATCCCTTTACAGCTTCGACAAAAATTATCTAAGATGTTAGCTTGGGAAACATAGGAAACATGTGGCCCCATTTTCGATCACGTAGGACCGATATGTGTTGCCGCTCCTGGCATATGGATGAGGGAAAAGCTCCTCATACTAATGTAGAGGTCTCCAACATGTCGCATATGAAAAACGCAAATAGGGATTTGGTTGTTCCTCCACCTGGGCCAAGCCTAGCTTCGATAGGATCCATATCCCAAAATCCGAAGGAAGGGTGGAAGGAGGTATTGGTGTCCCCCCTTGTCCAGCTCATCCTTTGTCTAACCCAAAAGGGGAAATAGCGCAAAAATCCAATACGGGGGTTCATGTGCTGTTAAGCTTGAATTCTTATGCATTTCATTCTGTATTTTTTTTGCTCTTTAGCTTGGTCGCTATTCCTACTTGGTTGTGCCCTTCTTCATCATGGATGGGAAGTCTACTCTAGTGGAGAAGTCCGGAGGACGATGTTAGAAGGGAGGTTGGCACCGACCTGGGATATGGTGAGGGATGACAATGAGGATTCGACTAAGGTTGATTCCTTCGCGGTCACCTCGTCATCTGAGAGTTTGGATGGACAATCTGAAAGGAATAGGGAGGCAACTTAGGCTTTACTGTCCTCCCCATCACGGGATAAATTATTAATAGACGGTAAAAAATGCCGAAGCTGGTGGTGCCGTGTTTGATGAGACAGGGGCCGAAGGTGATGGAGAAAAAGGACGATGCTGAGGCTTAGGATGACAACGAGTCTAGACTCATGTCATGGATCATCGGGGGAACACGATGATGGAGGGTCTTTTCAAGGTCGGGGAGGATGCCCTCTAACCCTTTTCCGAACTCGGTGGGAGCAGAGTAAAAGGGAAGTCAGGAGAGTGTGTGGAGAATGCTGCCATCCATTCCAAATGGAGGAAGATCGATCCTAGGCAATAGAGGGTGTGTATTGCATCCGCGCCCCTACCATGTTCGCATACCTGAGGAGGACGATCTGATTACCCATCCCCCTCCAAATTGCATCTGTATTTACAAAGCCATGCTGGACATGGGGATGAGGTTTTCGATTCATTCTTCTGACATCGTGGTACTGAGTAGTCTAAAGTTTGCGCCTGCTCAGCTCGTCCTAAACTCCTAGTTAGCGTGTTTACGTTTTTGGTGGTTTGTCGGACTAAGGGGATGAGACCTATGCTTTTGGCCTACAAGTATCTCATCCACTCGGCTTCACAAACTCTAGGTGGGTTGGTAGCATTTTACCGTGGAAACTCTTATGCACTGGGTGGTAAACGGAAGAACGACTCCAACCATGATTGGAAGCCGAAGTTCTTGTGGATTTAGTGTGATAATGGATGGGATCCTCTCGAGGGTGGAACTTTTTTGCTCCTGAAAAAGGCTCGTGGTTGGGGAGTAAGCTTCCCAACCTGTCTGCCATGGATAAGCCGACCCTGGATTATTTTCACATGAAGAAGAGAGGGGGGACAAAGATGCCAAAGAAATGGTAGCCAGACCTAGCCTTTATCAAAGATGAGAGCTCCCTGGTCTACGCAAGGCTCAGCAACGCTCTTCCCTTTGGTAGCATTTTTTTACTAGCTTTTCTTATTTATTCATAAGTTGTTCTGACCCTAACTTCATGTTCTCTTCTGCAGACGTGGCTAAGGATCATTTGAAGAAGCACGAGAACTACAAGGAAATGACGGGCCAAAGATTAGGTTTTCTAGGGCCTCTTGCGGTCTATGGAGATGAAGTTCACCGGGGGTTCTTCCAAGACAAAGGTAGATTCTTTCCCTCTTCACCAGTTCACTTTGTTTTAAGAGTGAGGCCATTGTTAATTGTCTCCTTCTTTTTCAATCAAAGAAAAAGTCTCAGAGCTCTTTTACCCTAGCCCTTACCCCCAGCCAAGAGTGAGGAAGAAGAAATAGATGCCAAAGCTAGCCAGCCTCAGCCTTCCACTTCATCCTCGTAGTTCGCGAAGCGGAAAACCTTTGACAACATTCATAGCAGTGATACCCCTCCTAAGCCTCCTTTCAAGAAACCCAAGACTTCATCTCCCCAAATAACATACCTACTGTAGCGATCACCCACAATGGGTCCTCGTGATGTTCCTCCGCCTACTTTGACTCAAAGGGGGAGTCTGTGCAAATCACTCTGATCCCGCCAGCTAAGAGCTCCAACAAATCCTCGGTTTTGAAGCAAACCTTGAGTTCGTATCTTGACCTAAGCTTCAAGGAGTGCTTCAGCGTGGCAAAGGATGTTGTGCCAACTAGTTCTGCTTCATCTAATCTTAGAAAGATGCCTAACAATTGCAACTAGACTGCGAGCGAGTTCTGCATGAGCGTGATGGATGTAAGTTCGTGGATCTTTATAGTTCTTTTCATTCTTATTTCCTTTCGTCCAACTTGTACCTTATGTTTCTTGTGCAGCTATTGTACTATGAGTCTGTCATAGCGATGCAGCATTCTGAAATCCAATCCACTTGAGTGAAGTAGAGGCGACATCTCGAGGTTTCTGAGAAATTGGCGACGACCAAGTATAATGACAACGAGCGCAGGGTAACGGAGCTGGAAATGGAGATAGATATGCTAAAGGCGGAGGTGGAGAGGCTAAGGAACCTTGAAAAAGAGGTTGAGGAGCAGAAGGAAAAAACTTCCTCTGCGGAGCAATCTTTGACGGAGAAGAAGGCCGAATTGGAGGTTCTTGACGAGAAGTATTAGAAATCTCAGGTGTCTCTCCGAAACCTCTTAGGCTTAGTGGCTTGCCTTTCTTAAAGGCGAACTAGATCATGGTGCTATGTCGTTCGCCACGGATTTGGCAATGTGGATGATTTGAGAGAGCTGAATCGGCAAGCTAATCTCGGGGTTGTTTCTCGCTCTGGGATGGGAGAGATGTCTGACCGAGCCAGGGCTGAGTATTGTTCCTAGAAGAAGTCCTTGTTGGGAGTTCGTGACCAGGTTCCTCTAGAAATAGTCGAGGACATATCAGTGCCAACATCTGGAGATGAAGACCTTAATGACGATGGGGAAGACAGGAATGATTGGTCTACTGAAGTGGCGTGCTCTAGGGAGGACGAGGCTAGTAAGGTTGGTGGAGCAGATCAGGTTGCTCAGGGAGAGGTTGGCCAGGGCGGTGCAGATGCTAACTACGCGGAAGGAGATACTGCTCAAGAGGGGATTAGGAATGTAGTTCCAATTTTTGCATTGTTGTGATGATTTTTTGTGTTGTTTTCTGCAATAAAATTTTTTGCTTTGGCTCCTGATTTTTTGGCCTCTGGTTTTTTGTGGGCAAGTGTTTCATTTTCTGCCCTTATTTGCATTGGTCTGGTTCCAAGGCCTTGGTAACTTTGAACATGTGGATATGCCCCTTTGGTTGGCCTTATAGCATATTCATTTGCTCAGTGGTTTAACATTCTCCTGATGTATGCCTCTTTTTTTTATATGCAAACTCGACCATGTGAGTTGCCGAACCCAGCCATGTGAGTTGTCGAACCCAGCCATGTGAGTTGTCGAGACTGATGTGTGAACATCGCTCCAATTTGTCTTCTTATTTAATGCGGTCTATGAGTCAACTTCCTCATGCGAATTTTCAGCCATTATTGTCACTTTCTTAGGTTTCGTGTGCGTTACCATGGAAAATTGGGGCCTTGGGAGACATTACTACCATGTGTCACACATCCCAGGTTCCTTGTACAATCTTGGACGTTCATCTTTTTCCCTTTTGGGCTATAAAAATAGGAGGTCTCCATTCACCAACTTGTGTTATCTACCTTTCTCATTTACCCTTCTGACGGAAAATAATTCTTCTCTCCCTACGACTCTTCATCTTGCCTCAAGCCCCTTGGGTCAAAAACCCATGTTCATCTATAACTATGACTTTCCTGGGGGAACCAACCCAAGTTCATATTTAACGCTTTTTAACGATCATGACCAAAATAGGTCTTACATACCTTACTTGTTTACCTCCATAGGGGTGTATCATAACTTCACCTTCCTCTCAAGGGGTAAACAATTTTCTAACCTGGGAGTGTTCTTAACCCATGTGACTTCGCCAATTGTGCTCTGGACAAGTTATAGGTTTAAAGAAATACACTTTTTTAGTACTCCATCCTCTACCCCTTGGAGGCAGAGGTCCACACGACTCCGTCTCCTGCTTGGCCTGAAAATGTCGACCGTATGAGCGCCAGGGGAGGATCGGGAGAGCGAACTAGCTGGGGTGTTTGTCTCCTTTTTTTTTCTTGCTTTATGTGCATATATATGAGATCTCTCTCCTTGGTCCAGTGGGAGTGAGGCATCAACATTTCCCTTGGGTATGTCAATGGGCGAAGATGCTAGATAAAGACCGACACTTTCACCTACATATGTCAATAGGCCGAAGTTGATCGCCTTCATCTGGGTTTTGGAGAAGTGAGACTCGCATTATCTTTCGTAGAGGCTACGAGTGGATATCCAACAACCAACATGTTGGAAATTGAACCCCAGATATTTTGTCACCCCATGCCAATCCATTGGGGCAACAACTTGAGTAACGAACCAACAACCGCGAACCTACAAACTTCACCTTGATGATCCTAGCGACCCCGAACAAGACGATGAGATTGCTTATCCTTGTAGATTTTTTCTTTGTGCCAAATTGGTTCCTTGTAATAGCTAGCTTGTACTATTTTCATCTTTAAAGTGTAACTTCCATCACTAAAGGAAATTATTGTTCTTCTTGCCCATGCTAGCATCACACCTTTTCATTGTCTTTCCTTCATGTTGCTTTTCTTGTCTTTCACGTGTTTGCCAAATTGCAACTTTTATTGAGGATGCTAGGTTCGAACTAATCCTGGCTATAACACACCTTTTGCATAATTATGACCTGTTTCACGAGTTTGAAAACATGTGTTGAGTTTGATAACTTGAGTTGGATAGTAGGTCCAGGGGCCTATGGTAAGTTCGAAAACTTAATTTGAAAACTAGGTTTAGAAACTTGTTGTAAGTTTGAAAACTTAATTCGAATCCTAGGTTCGGGAAACTGTGGTAAGTTCAAAAATTTAATTTTGACGCTAGGTCTGGAAAAATGTAATAAGTTCAAAAACTTAATTTGAATGCTAGGTTCGGGAACGTATAGTATGTTCAGAAACTTAATTTAGATGCTAGGTCCAGAGACCTGTAGTAAGTTCGGAAACTTAATTTGAATGCTAGGTTTGGAGGCCTGACTCATCTACCAGATCCGGGGACTTGGAACAGTTTTGCTGGCTTAAACAGGTTTACAATGTCTGTAGAAGCCAGCTTTGCATTGTTGTAAAGAAAACACGATGAAGAGAAAACACAAGAATAGGCATGCAACTTCTATCTCATTGGTCTTCAAAAGGGGGATGTTTGCGGGCTCCCACCCATTACACGAAAAAGTAGAGTTGTTTGCCGGTGCCCACCCCAAAGCAAAGAGTAGAGGATAAGTAAGCTATTGAAGAATGCACACTGTTGCATTGTTCAAGTATTCTCAGACTCGATGCTTCATCAGGTTATCAGCTTTTCACAGTCTAGGAAGCTTTCTACCTTGTAGGTCCTCCACCTCAAAGAACCTGGGTCTGATTACCCTGGAGATCCTAGACCGTGGAATGATGATAACCTGAAAAAGTATCGGCACAACAGCAGTGTTGTGTAAATAGTGTACATCAGCTTCACCATGAACAAACAACAGATGAAAGCACAACCAAAAGACAATGAACAACACAACTGATGAAGGATCTTAGCCAAGTTTAGTGGTAACCAACACTTGGTTGGTCACTCTTTTATTTAATGTATTTCTCTCTCTTCCACATCAACATATTAATCAACCAACCAATGCAATACTATTCATTCATTTAATGGTGATCAACTCTTGGTTGGTCACTCACCATGGCCCACCACTTTTCAATTCTTCCACCATTTTTCTCTCTATTTCACCGTTAATTTATATTGTATACATAATTAATTAATTTAATTATAGAACAAAATGATAATACATTTTTAATTTATTTGTGAATGTAAGATATTTCTGGAAAAAAAATGAACTCAAGTTTCATTTTATAGCAAATAGAATTCATTCACGGCATCAATTCAAATGAAAAATACATAATAACAAAGAGAAAAATAAAAATACATTAATAGATTAAAAGAAAGCTCGTTTAATAATTACAATTCCCATAAAGCTATTGTATGTGTCCATTAAGTCCGTCTTTAGCCTCTTATGAGTTTGAGAGTTCCGACATCTCGATCTTATTCACCCATGAGTTGAGACTTGCAATCCTATCAGTAGAACCTTGCGGGGGTTGATCATCATCATCATTTGTCCTTCTTCTTCTTCTTCTTCTTTGCACCAGCTGGTCTTCAAGAATTTTTTTTGGATCCCAACAATTAGCATATTTGTCTCGTTGATCTTCGACAATCATATTACGCAATATCATACAAGTACTCATAATTTTTGCTATGAGAAACTTATCTCAAATAAGACATGGACGGCGAATAGATTCCCATCTTGCTTGAACGACTCCAAAAGCACGCTCAACATCCTTGCTAATGGCCTCTTGATATCGAGCAATTAATTTTCCCTTGGTTGGATAAGGATCTGTTATTGATTTACTGAATGCAACCCATGGAGGGTAGATACCATCACTAAGATACTACCCCATTCCGTATTGATTACCATTGACCGTAAAATTTACAGGAGGTGCCATGCCTTCAAAAAGCTCTTCAAAAATTAGAGATTAGTGCAACATGTTAATATCATTGCATGAACCTAGCGTCCCGATAAATGCATGCTAATCCATGGATCATAAGAAGCTACAACTTCCACAGTAGTTGTGGGTTCTCCAATTCTTCCTCCATATTGTCCACCTCATGCAGTAAGACAATGTTTCACCTCCAACGCATATAGTCGATACTTCCTAGATTTTTTGGAAATCCATGTTGTTTTTCAACCCATAAGAGCTTTTCTAAATCGACTTCATTTTGTCTCCTTAAATATTCATCTTTGAAGTGATGGATGACGACCCTTTTTCTTGGTGTAATTCTCTAAAGGGGTATGGCCGAATCTATCGGTGCCATCCGGCTTGTGTTGGAAGTATTCATCAATCGCTAAAAGCGTATTCACGACACAAAGGAATAATTCTTTTCGTGTGTGTAATCGAAGTTTAAATGTTTGTGGACAATATGCGTCATTTCGTGTATGTTTGGTTAAGGAGTGGACCCTCAAAGAATCATAGGGTTGAAGTGATGTAGTTGAATGAGAATAAGGGAGTTATGAAGGGATTCTGCTTGGTATTCGAGGTAACCTGCAAAATAGAAGCTCGTGAACTGCCCTCGGCGTGATCTGAGAATCTGTTTTCCGATGCCTATTTCAGGGCCTGATAACTGAAAGTAGCTAGGTCACGAAGAAGGCCTATGGGAAAATTGAAAGAATATGATGCACTCCACACTCAAGCAAATTCAGAAGATATACTAAGAGTCTAGTGCAATAAATGAATAATTAAGACATACCTTCTAGGAATGTGTGTTGGGTCCTTTTATAGGTGTATGCACCCTAACTCTAGCTAGGACTTGGGCCCAAAGAGGTGTTGACACGTTTTTTTTTCAGAGATATGGGTCTCATTAGGCCTTCATTCAATAGGCCTCTAATGACGTCGATAGAGGTCGTTCAGCAGGTCATTAGGGCTGAGTTGGCAGATGTCACATGAAAGTAAGGGAACCTAGAGCTGAAGTCCTCCCTTGGTGGCATGAGATGCTCCTTGTTGATACACTTTGGGGGATACGAAGGATCTCTTCGGCTAAGGTTACTTCATGGTAAGTAAGTCATAACCTTTGCCGGATGGGCTTTAGGCTCTTTCTTGGAGGAAAGAGTTCTTCTAGGGTGCTTTCTCCCAATTTCTTGTGACCTATTGGCCGAACTGAGGTGTTTTTATGGATTTGGTCAACAGTCAAACTGGAGCATGGTCAATGGTCGAAATTTCGAAGGAAATGGCCCGAAAATTTTCCCCTCAGATTTGGTCGGTGACCATGATGTCCAAGGTTGTTGCCTGATCTGAAGTGTTGAATGTGGGTTCTTCTTCGAGTCCGATTTCCCGCTTTCAAGGATGGCTGCTCCTTATTTGTATGCTCGTACGGAATCTGGGTCTCCTAGGGATTCGTTCTCCCTCATTTTTGGGATTGTTAGATTTGAAATTTTAAAATTCAGGTGAAGTGGTTTCTCGCGAGACTTGATGTGCGACCCTTAGAAAGTAAATGATGGGGTTCCATTGCTTTTTATCTATAAACAACCCACTAGTCTCTCTCATTTTCACATTTGCTCTCATAACAATTTTAGAGAGAGAAACTCATTTCTAGAGAGATAAGCTCCCCAAATTTTGCTTCAACCAGTTCGTCAAGATTTTTTCAGTTCGTCGGAAGCTCGATTTTTCAGGTATTTTCCATAATAATTCTTCACCACAAAGTCTCTAAGTCTTCTTCGTAGTCATGTCTACTCGTCCCTTCGAATCCTCAAGTGGCAGTTCGGCTCAAGCTGAGCTGGACATTCTATAGAAGATCCTAAAACAAAATTCCCAGTACATCAGGATGCTAAAGACCATCGAACAACTTAGAGTAGCATGTCTAATTTCTAAGGGTGACTTCATAATAGAACGACCTCCCCTTAAAACCTTTGATCGACATGGCAAAGAACACTGAAGAACTGGATAAGATAGGTCAAGTCTGGTGAAGTCTATACGCCTCCCCTAACGTCTTCAGTGGTGAGGCAGAAGAGGGTCCTCCTCCTTCGGGACAAGAAATGCCGGAATTCGGTGCTTGGTCTACGCTCAAAAATAATAATAATAATAATAATAATAATAATAATAATAATAATAATAACAACAACAACAACAACAACAACAACAACAACA
>ONZA01016794.1:0-13721 GCA_900322205.1 Kewa caespitosa | reverse complement strand
AACCATGCAAATAGTGCTCATTACGATCAAATGGAAGCTCAAATCATGGATAATAATCATGTAATATGAGCACTCATCAGTGTGAACTCCAAAACGAGTTAGAATAAAAAAGTAAATCAATTTGGTTCAAAAATGCATCATTTTTCATATAGTATCATGCATATGCGCACTACGTATCCCAAAATCAAACTTTAGGGGAAATTTCGGTTACATGGAGGATCCATTTGATTCTCCATGCATATCATAAACGACTCTCTACTCAAGACCTTCCTTTAATCCATTCGATGGAAGTGAAAACGGTAACTTACAGCGCTTATGCATTCCATAACGTTGTAAGCAATCCGTATGTCGTGGGAGTCTTATTTCCTAACCCATTTTTAAACCTTACAGAACTAGAGCCATTTTGTTGGTGTAAACATAGAGAGCATATTTCATTCGCATGCTTTATATTTGCATTACATTTTTGCATTGCATTTGGACCGAACAGTAAACCCGGGGGGCTGGGGGGCCCTTTATGGTTCATTCATTTTTCCTCTAAAAGTTTAGGTTTTCTCCTTTTCTTTTTGGGACCTTTCTTATTTTCACCCTTCTTACTTAGTTCCTGAATTAGCTCTAGGGAAAGATCCATTCGTTGGACCCGCGGCGAGGATAATCGACTTTGTAGAACATCGTCTCCACCACCTCCGTTTTCGACTCCGTCCCGTTCGTCATCTCCCGAGCTCAAGTCACCACATCCTCTGTTCGTATGGCAGCTTACCTTTGAAATGGCAAACCCACCACCTACCCTTCAAGACCTCGCCACTCTCATCCAGAACGTGAACTGAAAAAGTTTGAGACTGTCCTAAAGGACAGTAAGATTTTTAACCAATACCATGACTTTGATGGGATGACACCTAACCTCACAGGCACTTTACCCGATAAGACGGTCCTTTCTGACCTACCCAAATTTAAGAGCATTGACAACCCTAGGACTCATCTTAGGGATTTTACCACTACCCCCACTTTAAAAGGTGTCGATAAAGAACTATTTCTCCGTATGTTCCCTATGTCCTTTGATGGACCGACCTCTTGTTTGTACTATGGACTCAACACTGAGCGAGTCAAAACATGGGAGGATATAAGTCGAGAGTTCCTAGCTTACAATTCGTACAATACTGAGCTTCCCGTTACTATGCGGGAATTAGAAGCCACTAAGCACCTCAAGCTGAGGCTTTCATGATCTTCGTCACTAGGTGGCGAGAGAGGCTGCGCATATGATAAATAGGCCCTCGGAAAGATACCAAGTGCGTACGATTATACGCAATTTCAGCCCAAATTTAAGAAACACTTAACTTTTTAACCTCCAAGCAATTTCCTCCAACTTACGGAGGTAGGATTGGCAATTGAGGACGAGCTTCCCAATATGGAAGCGAAATGGACTAAGGGCAACAATAATAATACCACCACCAAGCGTAACAATACCGTAAAGGTGAACCAGGTTAATGTCCTCAACGAGGGCGCTCCTCAATGCCGAGAGCGACGAGTCTTTGCCCCATTGGGCATTACTCTCACCCAAGCTCTTGAGCATCTTATAAAAAAGAGTTACTTGTAGCCAATTGGGCCCACTCCTAATGTCCTAGAGGACAAAAGGTCCAAGAGCTATGATATATCAAAATATGGTAAGTATCACTATGGCAAAGGCCACGAGACCGATAAGTGCTAGACCTTAAGATATGCAGTTCAAGATGTTATTGATAATGGCACTTTACCATTACCTAAGGCAGCACGTGCCCCGAATAACAAAAAGAATCACCTCGCATCTCACGAGGAGTCCATTTTTGCTGTAATCAATGACGACCTATGCTTCGATCCCACTTTACTTATCGAACCCGTGTCACCGCATGGCCACTTAACCATTAACGGTATATGGGATAGCTATGAAGAGGATGCATCCCTAACGTGCGACAAAATTTACGACGACGCATGGCTTTCTGAACATGAGGTTTGGGAAGATGAAGTCAACAACCTTACTAGGTCTGGTAGGTATTACGAGATGAAAGACGGTCCATCCCAAACTAATGATAATCCGGCTGACAAGGTAAAGAGGTAGTGGCACAAGAACCACTTGATAACCCCTTGTTAAAACAACTCAAAAAAAATGAAAGCCTAGGTGACCGTCTGGCAACTCTTGGCGTCGTCTCTGGAGCATAGGCAAGAAGTCCTTGTCGAACTCAATAAAATAAATGTCTCACCCAAAACATCTCTCGCCGAGCTTATAAGCTTCTTGATGGAAGAAAGACGCCCACCACGATCACATTTTCGGAGGAGGACCTACCTAAAAAAGGTCGAAACGACAATAAGTGACTATACCTTATGATGACGTTTAACCAATATCACATACCCATAGCACTAGCAGATAACGGTTCCGCGGTTAATGTTTGCCCATTTTCAACTGCAAAACGACTAGGCATTCAATATGATATCGTGCAAACATCGCAGGGCTTATAGTCCTACGATAATTCTAGGAGAAGTGTGCTCGGAACCATCAGCATCAACATCACTGCTGGTGTCATCGAAAAACGACTCACCTTTTCCATAATCAACATGCCCTCCACCTTCACCTCCTCTTAGGATGACCTTGTCTCCATAGCATCAACATCGTCCCATCTACCCTTCACTAGAAAGTAAAGATGGTTGTAGAAGGGAAAGTCCTTGTGATCGAGGCTGACCAAATGAAGGTCTCCTTAACCAAGACTCCGGTCTTAAAGATAGACCATAGTGAAGAAGACGAGGACTTTTGGGGTTTTAATCTCGAAATAAATGCCATCAAGGACGAACAAGTTCCATTCGACTTTGATCCTCATTTCAACCTCCATGTCAACGCCACTCTCGAAAATAGGGCTATATGCCCGGGACTCGAGACCAACCAAGGCACCAATGTAATCTCAAGATACCTTAGCTCGTACTCCCATGAAGAATCACACCACCAATCAATCAAACCACAATCATCCAAATGCCATCATGTGAACACATCCACCAAACAAACCAAAACACCTCATCGAGCTTCCTCCTAACATCCAATAAGAACATAATCTAACCTGACATCCTCCTTACATCCACCACTTATGCACCCCTCTGGCAAATGAGAATAACCAAATTGTGCAAACTTTCAATTCTCTCTATTCTTTTCTTCACTCATCTTGCCTAGGAGCCCTTGTGGGTTTTCATCCTAGATTCTCTTTTTTGTTTTCTTTTTTTTAGGAAAGCACGCCCTGGGCCCGAGTTCGTTTCGGTGGGTACAATCCACGAACCTCATGTTCGGCCTACGCTACGCTCCCTCGATTCGGGAAATCAAGGAATCGATGTCGACGGAAGCGAAAAAAAAGAGGGTCATACGAGAAGGCATTCCATTTGACAGACCTAAGCTCACTTATCCCCACACCCTGAACGGGTAATTTGTTTGGGCAGGCGACAACTTCCCTTATTACGGATTTCCTGAGCCACATTACCTAAAAGAAGAAGGCACATTAATCCCAATTCGAAATATTCGAGGATCACAACCTTCTAGAAAATGAAATCCCAAAACTTCAGGACCAACCACCACTTGATTGGGCTGAACCCTTACCTCACAATGCAATCGGTCTCCTTTTTAGGCAAGAGAAGATCCAAGCATGAGAATATGGCTACGTAGTTCTTGCCATCCAGAACCAATGATTCAACCCATCCGAACTGATCGCACCCACCACTAGGACAATCGAGGGTTGGCGCCGCATCTCCAAGTGGACAACTTCCGACGGGCGCAAGTTCAGCATCACCATAGGAGGAGGACCTATAATCAATTGGAGCGACTCCGATTCTAGTAGTGCTAGTGATTCTGATACTAGTGTAGGAAATTCTCCTCCCTAGAGAATTAGGAAGCTAGGCTCCCTCCACTCCCAAAGTGTAGATCCTTCCATCGATGTACTCTTGGACGATTTGAATAAAATGAATGATGATTCTGCTTACTCCCTGGATCTTTTTGTCACTAGTGAATCTACTGACAATAAGTCACTCATGCTGGCCATGCTCAAACATGAACAAAAAAAACCTCAATAATGGAAGAAACCGAGACGATTAACGATAAACCTCAAGAGGTTAAAATTGGTAAATCTCTAACTCCAAATGAAAGATCCGACCTAATCAGCCTCTAAAAAGAATTTATTGATGTCTTTGCATGGTCGTATAAGGACATGCCAGGTTTGACCGATCCATCGCCAAGCACAAAATCCCGCTCTTCCCTAATGCAAAACCTGTTAGGCAGAAACTTAGGAGAATGAAACCTGAGTGGGCCTCAAAGATAAAGGAAGAGATAGAAAAGCAACTCCCTGCTGCCTTTGTTGTAGTGGCCGATTACCCCCAACGGGTAGCCAACATCGTGCCCTTCCTGAAAAAGGATGGACGAGTAAGAATGCGCGTAGATTTTTGAGATTTGAACAAAGCTTGTCCCAAGGACGATTTTCCCTTACCCCACATCAATGTCCTAGTTGACAATACCGCAGATCACGAGCTTTTATCATTTATGGACGGTTTTGCAGGATGTAACAAACTCCTCATGGCCGAGAAAGATATGCTAAAAACAACATTCATAACCTAATGGGGAACGTATTGCTATTGTGTCATGCAATTCGGGTTGATAAATTCCAAGGAAACTTATCAAAGAACGGCACAAACCCTTTTACATGGCATGATGCACAAAGAGGTCGAAGTATACGTAGACAATATGATCGTCAAGTCTCACGGCCGAGAAGGAATATACCCAATCTCCGCAAAATTTTTGAAAGATTAAGAAGGTATATTATGAGACTTAACTCACAAAAATGTGCATTTGGCATCCCATCCAGGAAACTCTTAGGCTTCATAGTTAGTTCTAGGGGAATCGAGGTTGATCCTTCAAAGATCAAAGCAATAATAGAAATGCCTTTCCCGAAAACTGAAAAAGAAATATGAGGTTTCCTAGGAAGGCTACAATATATTAGTCGATTCATAAACAAATTGACTATTATATGTGAACCTATATTCAAAAAGTTGAAGAAAATTGTCAACGTCAAATGGGACGACCAATGCCAAAAGGTATTCAACAAAATTAAAGAATACTTGGTCAATCCGCCAATATTGGTCCCACCGATGCCTGACATACCGCTCATATTATACCTAACGGTTACGAAAGCCGCAATGGGGGCCATGCTAGCCCAAGAGGTCGATAAGAAATAAAAGGCCATATACTACTTGAGTAAGAAGTTTCTTGAGTATGAGACGCGTTATTCCACTTTAGAAAAGACGTGTCTTGCCATAGTATGGGAAACTAAAACGCTGAGACATTATATGCTCAATCATAAGGTGCACATAAGGTCTCGGGAAGACCCATTGAAGCACATCTTTCAAAAATGTATACTCATCGGAAGGATACCTCGTTGGACCATCATGCTATCCGAATTTGACCTCAAATTTGAGAATCTTAAAACCATCAAAGGGCACGTCATTTATGAATATTTGGCTTATCATCCCATAAAAGGTCAAGAAAACGGGGAAGAGTATGAATTTCCCAATGAGCATATAATGACAGTAAATACCGAGACCTGGCTCTTGTACTTCAATGGAGCATTGAATTAAAGGGGCTAAAGCATAGGAGTATTTTAAGTCTCACTAGACGTAGCAAATACCCCATCATCTGTAAAACTCGACTTTGAAGTCACTAACAACGCTGCAGAATATGAGGCTTGCATTGTTGGATTACAAGGCGCGGCAGCCATAGGGACTAGAACCATTAGTTTGTACGGAGATTCAACCCAAATCATAAATCAAATATCGGAAAAAGTGGAAAGTCAAGAATGAGAGCTAGGCCCTTTACTAAGCCCATTTAGAAAACGTAGCCCAAAACTTTTCCGTAATCCACTATACCTACCTTCCGAGAGAGGAAAACCAATTTGCGTACGCCCTTGCTAAGCTGGCGTCCATGATCACTATCCCTCCTGAAATAAAAACAATGCCCATATACATCGAAAGGAGGGAAGAACCCGCTCACCGTTACACCCTAGAAGTGGACACTTTAGAGAAAGTTCCATGATATACCGACATCCTCAACTACAAATTGAGCGAAGAGTATCCCCCTGGGTGCAATGAGCCACGGGCACAAAGGGCCATTCATTTTCTCGCCACACAATTTGTGGTGTACCAAGACAGATTTTACAAGAAAACCCCATATGGAGTTAGCCTTCTTTGCGTCGATGAAGAACAAGCAAAACAAGTAATGGGTGAAGTGCATGAAGGAGTATGAGGCCCCCACATGAACGGGCGCATGCTCGCAAATAAAATAATAAGGAAAGGCTACTATTGGACTAAAATGGAAAAGGATTGTAGCCAATATGTGCAACGATGCATGCGATGCCAAATTCATGTAAATTTACACATGGCGCCTTCAACACTTTATGGTCTGACTTCCCCATGGCCTTTCTTAACCTGGGGAATCGATATTATTGGAAAAATAAGTCCTATGGGCATGGGCGGACATGAGTACATCCTTGTTGCCATCGATTACTTCACAAATTGGGTTGAAGCAGCGTCCTACTCGAAGTTAACTTCTAAACAAGTTGTGAAGTTCATCAAAAATAATATAATCTCTTGATATGGAGTCCTGCATGAGATAATTAGCGATCATGGGTCCCACTTTAAAAAGGAAACTGCTGACCTCTTGCAACAATACAAGATACATCATCATAGGTCATCACCATATAGGCCACAAACCAATGGAGCTGTCGAGGCCGCCAACAAAAACATCAAGACCATTCTCCAAAAGATGAACAAAACCTACAAAGATTGGCCTAACGAAATTCCGTTTGCACTTTGGGGATATAGGATCACCATGCGGACATCGACAGGCGCTACACCTTATTCACTCGTCTAGGTATGAAGGTAGTCCTTTCCGTCGAGGTTGAGATTCCTTTCCTTAGGGTAGAGTTAGAGAGTGATATTCCTGAGGCCGACTGGGTAAGAGATATATACGAACATTTAGTGCTACTAGATGAAAGGCGTCTAAACACCTTACACAATGTTCAAATGTATCAAAGAAGAGTGGCTCGTGCCTTCAATAAAAAGGTACGACCACAATCGTTAAAAGAAGGGGACTTGGTTTTAAAGGAATATAGAGCGCCCATACGGGACCCACGTGGTAAATTTAGCCCAAATTGGTCGGGACCGAATACCATCAAGAAAATTCTTTCCGAAGGAGCGGTCTTGCTCATCAATCTAGATGGACAAAAGTTTTCCCAACTAACCAATTTAGATCAGTTAAAGAAGTTTTACGCATAATTCCAAAGTTTAATAATCGATTAATGCCCATATATTATCCAAGATAATATTAGGCACGAAAAAAAAAAAATCCTTTATCATCTTGAACTACGTTCGGCGTGACTCCCATTCGGATACGTTGGTAACCTGCAAGGGGCCGGCCTTAATCCTAAAAAAATCGACATCATTTACATCGCTTTACTTGAACTACATTCAGCCTGATTCCCATTCGGATACGTAGGTAACCTGCAAGGGCCCGACTCATTCAAAAAATAATAATAACGATAAACGCTTCCTTCCTTGAAAAATCATAACACATTGGCTGAATGCGCTATGCTTTACACTACGTCCATGGTGCATAATTCCAAGTGTTGATAATGCTTAACACTATGCCCATATTGTAAATTCAAAGTCCGTACTATGCTTTAGGCTACGTCCATAGTAGAAACTGGTTGGGCTTTCATCTTTTGGCCTCAAATTATCGAATATAATTTGAACCAATAAAAAAAATGTGTGCATAATTTTGGAAAAAACATTCTCTTTTCAAAAATTATAAATGGATATCAAAAACAATTACAGCGCATCAATGATATAATTTATTAAGGTTTCCAATATTCATTTAAGCCTTAGTAAATTGATTTTCTGGAAAAAGACATTCTTTTATTTCCAGATAACATAAAGAAATAAATTGAAAGGGAAAGAAAACAATACGCAAATAAAATAAAAAAGAAGTTACTCTTCAGCCCAGCGAATATGGACACATTCGCTAGGTGCCCAGCGATTTGCCTCGCTGGCCCCTCAGTGAAATTTTTGAAAATTGCTGGGGACCAGCCTTTGCGTTCCAAATAGAATGCAAACAGAATGCCTAATGGTTCCCGAAGTGCAAAAAACAGCAAAGCAATGCACATATTGATGCAAATTCGAAACAATAAACAAACAATCCTAGAGTGGGAATTAAAATATACATCATTCAAAATCCTAGATTAAGGACCTATGCTCTACTCCTCCTTCCCCTTGAGAGGACGATGATCCTTTGGAGAGCCGCGTTTGTGCTTGCCTCATCCTTGCGATGCCAAACCAAGTGCGTCTTTTTCCTCCTCTTGGGAGGCGCCTTATCCATGGGACGAGCCTTTGGAGCTAAGGACTTCGCCTTAGCCTTCTTCTTTGCTGGCGGAGGAGGCTTCTTCTTAGGCGGCGATGCTTGTTTCTTGAACCCTTGCCTCTCTTTCTCCCTAGAATCCTTACGCTTTTTCAAGTCGCCGGAGATCATCCACGCAACGTAATGACCTGTCACGAATGGCGACAAGGTCTTGCGGGGCACTACCCAACTTGGGCGCTCTTTCCAATAGTTACCCAGAATTTGCAATTGCCTAACACTCAATTTTACCTCGGGTTGGACAATGGTATCTAACCTAGGAATACGTTGGGCTAGGCCATACTGAGGCATGACCCGAGTGGGGTAAAACGTCAAAAGATGGTAAGGATTACTACCCGACTATGTGGTATCTCCTCAACACATCCCACCATGGTGGTAAGATGCCACCACGGGACATGCCAACGGAGGGTCGAGTTCCCTCCTAAATGGATCATCCATTCACCAAGGGCCTTCTCCTCGTATAGACATTGGCGAGACCGGAATTGCTTGGGCGTATAGGCAATGAGAGCTTCCGATTTTGTCACCAATCAAAGATGCTCCAAAAGCCAAATCTGTGAAGCAAAAATAAAGAGAGGATCAATGATCATGCAAAAAAAATCAAACAAGTAAAAAAATAAAGAAAAGAGGCACCAAGACTCACTTGGAGAAGCAAAGGACTTCCTGAGAAGTTGCTATCCTCTTCATGCACCAAATGATCCAAGCAAGCAAGTGTTTCTCCCACGACAAGAGCCATCGAACTACACCCTTCCTCCATCATTTTGATGATGTGTAGAAGAGAAGCACGAGCCATCTTACCATTTTCCACGAAAAGGAAGCGGTAAAGAAGACATAAGGCCCATCGACGGAAGGTCCTCGCTCTACTATCGTTCTACAGGGGGGGAGGAGAGAAGTGCTCGATCACCTTGAGTAGGTTAACTTGATCCCCGTCAAGAATATCTCTAGCCTTCTCATGATCGAGACCGATAATCCTCATACAAGGATTCAAAATTGTCGCTCAACACGGGAAGTGTCATTTTGATGTTTTGGGGAATGCAAAAATCGTGGAGAATTCCTCCACCAAGGGACACTAATCATTGGTCCCTCCAAGGCGGAATACATGAAGGTCGGGCATCCAAATCTTGATGGACGCCCTCAAGACCCAAACAAGCTTCACTTGCTTGAGGGTGAAGAAAATTGTGAGGTTGAAGATGTTCAAGCGTTGTCTTTCCTCCACGGACATGGAGTTCATCCAACTATCAAAGGACTTTTCAAAGTAATTGGCCATAGCTTTGGAAGGATTTTGAGCTTAAAAGAGTTGAGAAACGGAGAAATTTGAGAAATTTCGAAGTCTGAGTGTAGCTTTCTTCCATGCACAGCCACCATTTTATAGCTACGCATGCAGAAACACTCGAAAAGGGAAAATGAAGCATCAGCATGGGACTCAACCCAGTGAATATGGACATATTTGCTGGGGCACCCAGCAATTTCGGAAATAATCGCTGGAAGCCCATCGATTTCCTTCATATTCGCTAGTTTCCAGGCGATTCTTGTCATATTCGCTAGCCGTCAAACGTCATATTTAAGTTATCATTCACTCAGTTAGAGTTAATTTGGGTTTAGGAATTAATTTTCCATTTTGGCCTTTAATCCATTGCCCCCCTTTATTAATGCATTTTTATTTTATTGCATCTTATTAATTTAATTCATTTTTTATTCTTTTTGTGCATAAGTATGTGCATGGGGACATTTGTTACAATTTGTACAAAAACTCATTCATTTTCTTATATTTAAATCTATTCACTCTTTGTTTGTATACATATTTACAATTTTTATCCCTTTATACCATTTTTTATGTATATATATGTGTGCATGACCAAAACAAATTTTTAGAAAATAAATCTCATTATTAGTGACATTTCTTTTTACAAAAAACAACAAAAGAGTTCAAAGACCCTCGAAGAGCTACACCTACAAGGAACGAGCTAGTCCTCGTTCCCACCTATGTTTTTGGGAGCTGCTGAACCAGCGAGCCTATTGAGCGAAGCCCCTGCCTCTGGCTGGTTCGAATGAGGCATCTCCAGAACAGCGGCCAAGTCTGCCAACTCTCTACTGTTGGGAACAAAGACCAAGTCCACGACGTGACCGCCAACGAACTCCCGATCCCTCGTCTGCTCTTGTGCACGGGGCTGCTGGCGAGAACTGCAACACGACCCTCGGCCATATGGGCCGAACGGCTCAAACCCTGAGCTTGGGAGGCATGAACTCCTCCATTCTGCAATTGTCCCGCCAGAGGCCTCGGCTCCCTCGCAGGTGGCATATGCTGAGGCCGAACGACCCCCTGTAAGGGTAAATCGGTAAAAGTCAGCGATAACACATTTGTCTCAAAGAAAATGAAGAAGAAGAGTGCAGGGATATACCTATGTCGCATGAGTGCGAGAAGTGCAGCTCAAGCTGAAGAGCCGCCAAATATGCTTCTTCATGGCAAAGACGACCTTCAAGGTCTCTTTGGCCTCCTCCGGATTTATCTCCAAGATCAAACAAAGGAAAATCGTTAGTACAATGCAACCATTGAAATCATAAACGAAAAAGCAAAGATGGCATGCATACCCTGCAGTTCCCCTCAGGCAGGGGAAGGTACTCCCGTCATCCCGTATTTCCGGGACCTCAAGTGTTAGACGAGTCCCCGACTCGTCCACATGGCTAATAGACAGAGTCGGCACCGGAATGCGCATTCCGCCTTGAAATAACAATGAAACTTCATCAGATTTCATCAAACACAAGCAAAGTCAAAAGCAAGAAGACATAGCGGTAAGCTTACCTCAGTGAAAAGAATAGTGGATGGCATCAGACGATCACTGCAAAATGCTTGGTAAGCAAGGCCGAATGATCATCACACAACTGTTCGATAAAGAGAACTCTGCGCCCTACGTAGTCGCCTGAAACTCCCTACCGGTGCGACACTTAGTGTAGTAGACGGAGTTCGGATGGTCCTGAGGAACCTCAAACCTCCCAATGGTCTGTTGGGTCACTCGCTCACTGAGGAACCACACGTGACAGAAGGGGCCCTCGAACAGGATCATCTTCATGTTGTACTCCTGAATCGCATGACGTACCCCATCTGGGACGCCAGTCACATCTGATCACGGAGTGTAGGACACTTGAAAAAAAAAATAAAAAAATAAATAAAGAGACGTTAGGTCAAAAATAAAGTGCATAGTACATGAATCAAAAACAAAATACATGCAATCCATGTATACTTGAAGAGCGGCAAACTCGTTCAGCATCCATTATTGCTTTGGGAGAGGAAGCTCTCCGGGTGCACTATGATATGTCGATGACCAACGAGCTAAGATCGAGAAAGCTCGGGGCTCATCACATCATGGCCCGAAGACTAGAAAGTGTACGAAGAACCATATTTGCACATAAGAAGAGAGTTCGCAACTCAAAACAAAAGCAACTATAAGGAAATTTAGGGCTAAAAGAGGCATTACCTCGATCACTTTCCAGAACCCACCAAGGAGAATGTCCTTGTTCTTCACTTGACGGCACACCTACCTCAAGTACTTCACCAACGTCGCATAGTCAGGTGACTCCCAGTTGTAACTGCTGATGCTCCCGACGTCCTCAAGGGCCGGGAGGTAAGAAAAGTAGAGACGGCTACCCTTGTCCACGAACAAGGTGCAAGCCAAGAGATAGGAAACGAAGAGCTGAACTATCTGTCCAATCTGTCCAGCGTCGAGGCCCAGTCTGTAAGAACGGTGCTATAGACAGAGTAAGGAATGGCTCCGTTGTTAAGGGTTACAAGCCGCATGAAGTACACCCTAAATATGGACGTTAGACTCTACTGCTCGAGGCAGAAGGAACCTTCCAAAGAGACAGGCTCGCCTACAAATCCAACGCCGCTTATCAACCCAAACTCAAACGACGTGATCGTCATCTCGCCCATCGGAAAGTGAAAGGTGTTGGTCGTATCCCAAAAGCGCTCTACGAGAGCCCGAACAATTGATAAGTACACATACTCGTAGGCGCGAAGTGAACGGAACAGAGGACCAAACCCAATCTCCTCGAAACGAGCGACAAAATTGTCACCAAGGGCCCCGACGAGAGAACGGTACGTGGCGATAATCTCACCGATTCCGCCATAACCTCTCAAGTGCGACGTCTCCTCCTATGAGAAGATTACGTATACAACATAACCAATACAAAATAGCTCAAAAATATCATGGGCAATACACAAGTACACTTGCATGAAACGACGAGCATTTGAGCCCTTTACCGAATGAAACAAAACATTCATGGCATGAAAACGTTCCAAAGCTACGAAACATGAGCTAAAGATTCATTTCAACATTTTATGGCAAGACGAGCATAATAGAGTCATAACAAGTGCATTTTCTAGCAAGACATCGACAAAACCTCTAAGGGACATTTCGTCGAACACTTGGCATATGTGACTCAAAATCACATGAATTTGCGAAATTCAAGTATACCGACGGCCATTCATTATCAAGCTACATACATCACATACACATCCAAATTTAGTCTCAAATCCATCACATATTCACATACACATCATAAATTCATCCCAAACTCATGAATTTCGCAAAATACAAAATGAATTCAAAACTTATCGCCCGGTTCCTTGCATAGTAGAACAAGTGATCAATTGCGCCGGGAAAGAGCGCCGAAGGATTCCATCCTTGCTTCGGGTTCCATTCGCGTCAGACGAACCAATCATCGGCTCGAAGTTCTTGCCCGACCTTCTTGCGCTTGTATTTCGGTTCACTCGTAGGCCTACCCCGAAATATATAGTGAACTGGCCCAACTGGGCCTCCTCCTCGTCATCACCTCCATCATTGGGACCTAACACCATCATTGTGATGAAGAACGCAAAGAAATCGAACCATTTCTTTAACCCCATCCTCAAATGAACTATGACTATAATTGAGAGAATTTCTCGAGAACAAAGAGGATGAGTAGTATATTCAAGCTAGGAATCAAGGAAAACAAGTTCCAGTTGAATGGGGAAGAAGATTTGTGCGAAATGGGCAAGATTTGAGACAGAAAATCTGGAAAAACGAGAGACCGAACTTGCAAAATGAGTCTGGGAGACATTATGCGTCCTAACTTGAATCATGCCCTAGCAAATAACAGCATATTCGCTAGGCACCCAGCGATCAAACCTATATTCGCTGGAAGTCAAAATGATTTTTGGCATATTCGTCGGGACCCAGCCTAATTCAGTACAAAAGTTTTCCTTTTGATGCCCATCTATTTGATATAT
>ONZA01016774.1:0-12448 GCA_900322205.1 Kewa caespitosa | reverse complement strand
TTATGTCATGGATTTAGAGATGTAAAAATGTCGATGTTATTTTCTATGATAAAATGACTTTTTGTATATTTTTCTTTCTTTATTTCACTTTTTTTTTTTCTTTTGGCATTTTTTTATAATTTTGCTTTTTTTTATTTTTCTTTTCGACATTTTTATTTATTTTATTTCTTAGCATTATTTTTTTTTTTACTTTTTAAATTTTTTTTTTTACTTTTTTTATTCTTTATGTCATAGAACCCTAAAAACCAATAATTTCAATATTACTTTTTAGGATTTACGACATAAATTTTTATTTTTATTCCCTCATTCTTTTATTTGACCTATATTGCCCATTTGGTAAAACTCTTCCCTTTGACATTTTTTTTGCTTTATTCGCTCTTGGATATGGACTAAAATGGATGCATGTTAAAAGTGACAACCTAAATGAATTGAGTTAAAAAATGCTTAGAATGGAACCAAATTATTTTATACAAACTTTCTAAATAACAAGTAGTAGCCATTATAAAACGGGCGAATTGGATGCATTCCACATCCAATTCGTACCATCGCCCTCAAATTTAGGCTTTGGTCGTAAGATCGAGGAGTCAAAATATGATCTCTTTGTTTTCCTAAAAACAAAGTGGCGACTCCCAAAACAACCCATTTGTGGCATTTAGCATCTTAAAAAAAGAACAAGTAATAAATCCCCCAAAACACCATTTCCTTGTGGGGAACGCACGCCTTATTTCAACTCCCGCCATTTCACCTGCGGGAGAGCCATGACCTCTACAGTGACGACTTCGTTGGGGACAAACTTAAGAGGGTGAAGCTCGAAGGTGATTTAGGAAGTTAAACATAAACTAATTTGGTTCAATCTATCCATGTAGCTGATGCGTACGCGCAACTTAGGTAACATATAATCAACCTTAGGAGACGAGTTCGACGCATGGAGGATCCATTCGGTTCTCTATGCCAGTCACTAATGACTCTCCACTCATGAAGTTTGTTTTATCAATTCGATGGAAGAAAAGCAGTAACCTATGGCACAAATGCACTCCGTTACATCCTAGGCACATCCATGTCATGGGAGCCTTTCTTTTACTTAACGTTTGAAACTTGTTGATGAACTATAGCTAGTTTTTAGGCCATGAACATTGGAAGCAACTGTGCACTTGTGTGCTTGACATCTTTGATTGTCAATATGTAATGTGGACCAAAATTTGGACTAACGGCTTTATCCTCTTTCATCCCTTTAGAAGTTTAGGTTTCTCCCTTTTTAGACTTTTCTTTTTTATGTCTAACTCTAGGGAAAATCTAGTTCGTTGGGTACGCGGCAAAGGAAATAGGCTTCATCGAAGATTGTCTCTACCTCCACCAACTGCATCTCCAACGAGATCGTCTCGACCTCCCATTTCCAAATCACCTCCTTCGTATGTACGGAAACTAACCTTTGAAATGGAGCACCCTACTCTTCAAGACCTTGCCTACCTCATCTAGAGCATGTCCGAGAAGGTTGCCCAAATTGAGACTAAGAACATCGAGGAAGTTGACTCGATCAAGGGAGAACTTAAGGAGTTTGAGTTGGTCCTCAAACACCATAAGCTGCTCAATGAGTACCATGATGTTGAAGACATTACCCCTAATCTGACGGGCACCCTACACGACAAGACAATTATGTTTGACCTAGCAAATTTTAAGAGCATTGAGAACCCTAGGACCCATCTTAGGGAATTTACCACCACCCTTACCATGAAGGGTAACAATAAGGAGTTGTTCCCCCATACCTTCCCTATGTCCATAGAGGGATCCGCCTCAAACTGGTTCTACGGACTCGATACTGAATGAGTCAAGACTAGGGAAGATATTAGCCGAGAGTTTTTGGCTCATATTCATATACAATACAGAGCAACCTATCACCATTCGAGAATTGGAATCCACTAAGCACCTGGCAAGTGAGGCGTTCAAGATCTTCGTCAATAGATGGCGAGAGAGGGCGGCTCACATGGTTAATAGACCCTCTGAGAGAGACCAAGTGCGTACCATTAAACACAATCAAAAACTCGAGTTCAAAAGCATATGATCTACCAACCCATAAGAACATTTGTTCAACATTGGGGATGACTCTCACTCAAGCACTCGAATGGTTACAGAAGAAAAATTACTTGCAGCCAATCGGGCTCACTCCCGAAATCCCAGAGGACAAAAGGTCCAAAAGCTATCATATGACAAAATATTGCAAGTATCACCGAGGAAATGGTCATGAGACTGACAAGAATTGGACTTTAAGAAACGTTGTCCAAGACCTCATCCACAATGGTGCATTACCATTGTCGAAGGCCGCTCGTGCCCCAAATGATAATAAAAATCCCCTCCCCTCCCACAATGAGCCCATTTTCCGCCATATTGACGGATAATCTAGGGTATGATCCTACCCTACTTATTGAACCCATATCACCACGCAACCACTTAAGTATCAACGGGGTATGGGATAGCAATGAAGAAGATGCGTGGGATTTTTCCTTGAGATGTGAGGAAATACATGATGATTCCAAGCTATCCAAACATGAAATATGGGAAGGTGACGTCGATCACCTCACTAGGTTAGTAAGACATTACTGGAGAAAAGATGATCCACCCCCAGACCAATGAAAATTTGACCGATAAGGGAAAATAAGTAGTGGAATAGGAACCACTTGATAACCCCTTGTTAAACCAATTAAAAAGAACGAAGGCCGGTGTCACAATTTGGAAACTATTGGCTTAATCACTAGAGCACAAGCAAGCGCTCTATATCGCACTCACTAAATTAAATGTCTCTCCCAACACGTCTCCTGAGGAACTCGTAATCTCTCCTAGCGCCCATCACGATCGCATTCTCAGATGAAGACTTACCTAAAAAAGGCCAAAATCACAACAAGGCATATACCTTATCGTAACATGTAACCAACATTACATACATGTGGCACTCATTGACAACGGGCCCACTGTATATGTATGTCCGTTGAGAACTGCTAAATGTCTAGGAATCCAATACGATCTCGCACAAACATCCCAAGGACTACGAGCCTATAATAACTCAAGAAGAAGTGTGCTTGGCACTATCAGCATCAATGTAACTGCGGGTGTCATAGAAAAACAAGTCACATTTTTGGTCATCGAAATGCATTCAACCTTTTATTTGGATGACCATAGCTCCATAGCATCAATGCCATCCCATTAACCCTTCACCAAACAGTTAAAATGGTAATGCAGGGAAAGGTCCTTGTGATCGAGGTCGACCAAATGAAGGTCACCTTATGAACTTATCCAAGACCCAAGTTCTAAAAATTGATCATGGCGAAGAAGATGAAGATTTTTGGGGTTTTAATTCTGAAATTAACAAAATAGAGAAGGAAAAAGTTCCATTCGACTTTGATCCTCACTCTAACCTACACATTAATGCCATCCTACAAAAGAAGGGCTACATGCCCCGGATGCGTTTAGAAAAAAATGCCTAAGTCTCGAGTTCATTTCGGTGGGCACAAATCGCGAACCTCGGCCTAGGCTATGCTCCTTCAAATTCAAGAAATTAAAGAATTCATTTCGAAGGAGGCAAAAAGAAAGAGGGCCATAGGAGAAGGCATTCCCTTCGATAGCCCCAAGCTTACTTATCCCCTCACCATAAAGTCATGAACAGACAAGTCGTTCGCACAGGGGAAGACTTCTCTTATTATGGATTTTCTCCACATTACTACCTAAGAGAGGAAGGAAAGCTAATCCAAGGATTCAAAATTTTCGAGGATCGCAACCTTCTAGACGATGAAACCCTAGGTCCCGAGAATGGCTATCTCTT
This sequence comes from Kewa caespitosa, assembly GCA_900322205.1. Classification (NCBI taxonomy): domain Eukaryota; kingdom Viridiplantae; phylum Streptophyta; class Magnoliopsida; order Caryophyllales; family Kewaceae; genus Kewa; species Kewa caespitosa. The sequence goes on along the minus strand of ONZA01016774.1, from coordinate 8,637 downwards.
AATTGGGCTCAACCTTTACCTTACAACACATTCAGGCTCCTGTTTGGACAAGTGAAGATTCGAATGCAAAAGGAAAACGACTTGGTACTCGCCATCCAGGACAAAGGATTCGACCCTCGGAGTTGATCGCACCAGCCACCGGGATACTCAAAGGATGTCGCCGCAGTTGCAAGTGGTCTACCTCAAACGGCGTAACTTTAGTGTCACTATAGGAAAGGGTCCCATTTTTCAGTCTAGTGGTTCCGATTCTAATACTAGTGATTCTGATTCTGATTCTAGTGTAGGACACTCTCCTCCTGAAAGGTTAAGGAAATTAGACACCCCCATTTCCGAAGTGTATGATCCTTCCTATGATGTACTCTTTGATGATATCAATAAATTGAACTCTGGTTTTTCTTACGCCTTTGATTGGTTTGTTACTAATAGATACGCAGACAATCAATTGCTCACGAGAGCCATGCTCGAACATGAACAAAGAACTTATGTAATTGAAGAAATCGAAGCAATAAACTTGGAAACTAAGGACAAATTGCAAGAGGTTAAAATTGGTCTAACTCTAACTCCAAATGAAAGTTCCGAACTAATGGAGGCCGTCCTTCCCACAGAGATTAAGATACCTTTCATGGGGGTCATATTAGAAACCAAAATTACCGAAACTGATTGGGTAAGAGAAAGATATGAACATTTAGTCTTATTAGATGAAAGGCATCTAAATGCCTTGGACAATGTTCAAATTTACCAAAGAATAGTGGCTCGAGCCTTCAATAAAAAGGTGCGACCCCATTCGTTAAAAGTGGGAGACTTGATTTTGAAAAAGAATCGAGCTACCACACATGGTAAATTCAACCCTAACTAGTCGGGACCGTACATTATTAAGAAAATACTTTCCGGTGGTGCGGTCCAACTTATGGATCAAGATGGATTAGAGTTTATGCAATTAATAAATCTAGACAAGTTGAGGAAATTTTATGCATAAGTTCCCAAGAATTAAACCATAACGCCTATATCTCATCCATGATGATGTTGGGCAAATAAAAAAAGTAATAACATAAAGTCTTTTATCTTCATGAACTACGATTGACCTGATTTCCATAAGGATACATAGGTAACCCCACAATGGCCCAGCCCATTAATAAAAAATCATAATCATAATCATCAAATCGCCATACTCGAACTACTATCGGCCTGATTCCCATTCGGAAACGTAGGTAACCCAATAAGGGTCCGACCTATTCGAAAATGCAATCATCAACACTTATCTTTCCGTGAAATACATACAAAAAATAGAATGGTGGCAGAACGCATTATGCTCTAAACTATGCTCATAGTAAGGGATTTGAAATGTTTACTATGCTTTGAGCTCTGCCCATAGCATAAAATCTCAAGTGTTCACTACGCCTTGGGCTATGCTCATAGTATTAAGTGGTGGACTACGATCATATTATAAGGCTTCAAGTTATCTAACATAATTTGAACAAATTATAAAAATATAATTTTTAAAAAAGACATTCTCTTTTCCAAAAATTGAAACAAAAAATACATAAATAACAATAGAACATAATATCATAAGCCTTCAACATTATTTTGAACCTTAAGAAACCTACCCGCTAAATATTGCGCACAAAAAACTAAATTTCGCCCACTTTTTCCCATTCATTTTCGTTTGACTACCCCTCCCCCTCCCTCTCCCCCTCCCTCTCCCATTTCCTATGTCCCCCTTCTCCCCATTCCTTCCTCCTCACTGCCCTCTCCTCCCCTTATCCCTTCCCCCCACCTCTACCATCGGGATAAGCAACCGCCGCCGCGACAGCCTCCGAGACCGCCAACAACCTAAGGTTAGTTATTTCTTTTCCTTTTCAAATAATGTGTGCATGTCTAGGAATTTGGTGTTATTGTTTCAAATAATGAGTGCATTTACATGAAATTGGTGTTTTGTTTCTACCATGAACCTGACATAATTATGTAAAACAATTTTATGTTTAAAACAGAAAATAATTTTAGTCACCCCTTCCCCGCTAAGCACGGGACCACCCTGGCCACCAAGTGTACACCATACGGGTTGAACGAGGGTTAGTCTGTGTACAGCGCACGGACCGACCTCATTCTGTTAGAATGTGTTGTACACGGGGTGGCCGGGGTGTTCTCGTGCCTGGCACATGGAGGCAGTGGCAATTCAGAATCATTTTTTTTTTAATAATTATTTTACTGATAAGTTATTTTTCAAAATAGAGTAATTGTAATTTGATTTTTTTATAAATATTTAATTTGGACTTTTTAAAAAAAGTTAATTTGGATTTTTATACATATTTTATTTTAAAAATATATTTTTTTAATAGTTGAATTTTAGCTTTTTCTTTAAATTATTTAATAGTTTAATTTATGATTGTACAAGATGTATTTGGGTCCTTGAGGTCCTCGTAGAGGTGCTATTACTGCTTTTGCTCGTCAAAAGGTGTCACAGATGGACGATGACACCTCCATACACCATGAAGCTCCATCTCATCCAGCACAATTTGATCCTTAACAGTTTAAACCGTGGACTTCCTTGACAGAAGCCGGTGATCATGGTTCTTAGTCGGTAGTAGAGATTGAGTCAGTTGCATCATGTGTCTTTGTTCGACGTGGTCCTGGTGGTAGATTTTTACCATCTGATGACGATAGGACTTTGGTGAGACCATCTGAGAGCACAACTTAAGAGAAAAAACAAAGGACAAGGCTCGACAGATTCGTCGTGGATGCTTGATTCTCCTTCTCGGGGAGGGCCTATGGTCTTTGATGTTATCCCTTGCTTTGGATGGCATATTGCATTAGCTTTATGGATGGACTACATAAGTTAAATATGAGTAAATTTAATTTGTTATAGTTTCATTTATCTTAAACTCTAAACTAACTTTGTTTTTTAATTTCTTTTTTAGATTCACGCCGATCGTGGTGTTTTGACTAGATACACTCGGGAGAATCTCACTCACAGATTATTGTGCTTTGTGGTTTTTGTGGGATAGTTCTCTGTTTTCGATCTCGGATTGCATGCATCGCTATATAGACATGACATGTTATCCATTTTCCTCAAGAGGTGGCAAACCAAAACCAATACATTTCATATGCCGTTTGATGAGATGACGATTACTCTTCATGATGTGCACTACATACTTCGCATTCCCATTGATTGTTGAGTTATTGGTGGGTCTTGTAATTCTGATCTTCTTATTACTGACCTCGTTCACTTTTTGGCGGCAAGCCTTGATTGGATCAAGGGTAGTAGTGATGGTATTTCTCCATATAAGGGTGGCGATATTCTTGTGACCTCCTTAGTCAATAAAATGTAAGGGGGTTTGTCGACGTAGGGAGGCCCAAGGTTACCTACTACACTTGTTGGGTGACACATTGTTTGTTGACAAGAGTGGAGATCGGATCTAGTAAATTTTCAATATATTCTTGAGGGAAATGGAGAAAGTTTCTGAGATTTCATGGGGTTCTTCATGTCTATCTTACTTGTATCGCCAGCTTGGGATTGCATCACGTGTTGTGGCCAGAGGACTTTCTGGTTGTTTGACTTTGCTGCAGTGTTGGATTTACGAGCATTTCCCCATATTTCGTCCCGCTCGTGTGCCTGACGAATTGGGTCCTATGACCCTCGTACTAAGTTATGGGCTACGTGACAGGCTTCTAAGGACGACGAGCGGCCACATTAGTATCGACTTGAATTGGATCAAATGACTGCTGATCATGTTATTTTCTTGCTATACGAGGTTAGGCCATATAGGTTTGTACCTCTTACTATCATTCAGGGACATATAAGATGTCTCAATATCATTGAGCCATACTTGCCTAGTCGTGTGGTTTGTCAGTTTGGGTGGATCCAGGATGTTCCATCAAATCCACCACCACCGATATCAGCTAGGAGGCCACGCTCATCTCGCAATTATGATGTAGTCTTTCATGAGGGTACAACTGACTGGGCATGGAATGATTGTTGATCCAAAATACTTTGACCAGGTGATTATTCTATTGAGGAGCGTGTGCCTACGGTCACACACTCCTACATGGAGTGGTACCGTTATGTGAGTCATCAAGTTATTGTTAACCCCGCCACTTTTCCAGTTGGTTTATCTTCTGTTGCTTCTTTACACATTATGTTCGAACCTGCTCTAAGATGGATTCTATATTCGATGTATGAGGTGGTACATCCTATGTTGGTGGAAGTCCTTATCCGACGACACTTGAGGGGTGGGCAGAATACGGGGAGAAAATTGAGTAGCTTTGGCCTTTCATTGAAGAATGGGGTGCTTTGAACCAGCTTGTCCCGAGGTAGATTCTTGTATGTTGGACTTTATGTTGGTGAAATAGCATTTGTATGTTTTATTTGATGTTGGTGAACTTTGTAGTAGTATTTGTATGTTTGGCTTTATGTTGTAGAACTTTTATGTTGTAGGTGATAGTTTGCACTTGTTAATTTATTTTCCTTTATTCAATAGAAATGCAATGTTTTAGTTGTATGTGATATATATTTGGCAAAAATTAATCCATAAAACCATAAAACCAAAACAAAAATAAAATCACTGCGATGCATATAGCAAAAAATAGTCGAAACTACTATCAAGTGCAACTCAAATCTATCACTCCACTCCTCTTTTGTTTTGGATGTTGAGCATCAAAAACTCTCATCCCATCCATCCAATCATCAAACTGCCTCTGAAATGGTAGCTCCTATCCCGCAACTTACTGATCTCAGTGTACGAACAACTCAATGGTTATAGGAGGCATAAGAAATCCATCACGCATGAATGATCGTATGTAGTGGTTCCCATGTATATGTTCAATCACTAGAATTCCATTGGGCCTTTTTACATAACCAAATGCTGGTAATGGCAACACTGTGCAACCTCTTCCATATGGGTTGCAATGCGAAAGAGCTGCATTGTATATCACAACCACATAATTGTGGTGACTAGCGATAGCATATGCATCAGAAGGAAAAATGTATCCAATGAGACAATCCACAAGGTCCGCCAGCATGTTGGACACGAGCCAAAGCTTTTCCTTGTGTACATAGATATGATAATCTAAACGATCAACTAACACCTTGTTATAAACAGCCCGACGAGCAAATTTCCAGTTTTGCTCATCACCATGAAAAGCATCAGCAACACAACAGTCCCACGATTCCCATAACTATCAACATCAAGCCATCCCGATAAGAATGGAAACAGTATAGGAGGAAGCTGGCTAGGCCACGGGAACAATCTAGTACTCATGTTTGCATTATCACATGGTACGCCTGGATGGGTAACAACAATAGGATGTACATATGTAGTGACCTATGCTAATCCCAATGCACTCTTACCACAAAAAGATTTCTTGTCGGGTTTCTCGTACCGTCGATGAAAATGCTCAAACTCCGAAAGATTTCTTTTGGTGGAGTTTTTCTTTGGACAACCTTTCGGCCGATCTCGAACAAAAGGCATGGTGACAAACGTATCCTCACGGTGAAGCTCAACCTGTAAGCTCATGGAAATGCATTTGATGGTGCCGAGGTCTTGACTCACTAACTCACTCCAAATACCCTCTAATTCTTGCATATGCTGTGAAGGGCGTACCCCCTCGGATGTTGGTACTACAATAGGAGAAATGGCAAGCTTTTTCCAAAAAGGATGAATTTGCTCTGGAGCCACAACACCACCCTCATGAATGACTACAAGAATCTCACAAGCACAAGGAAGACCGTGCATGTTTCGAGTGACATGACTACACTGTGCTTGTAACCCAATCCGAGCTCGTATCCCTGCTTCATCTCTACTGCTAATATATTCAGACACTTGTGAGACACAATGCCCCTCAAGTTTGAGAATATCGGACCTCCAAAACCATGAAGATGTCGCGTTTGTGATGTCTGAAAGCACTCAGTTATGCTATTGAACTGAGAATTGACAGTCGAATCTATAGGCTCTTTAACACTGTATCCAACCCTCCAGTAGATGTGACTAGCCATCTTTTCAGAACTTCGTGGCGCCCTTCAGCTCGATTGCTTGTCTCATTTTCCAAGTGTAAGTACTGATTAATCCATAATCGGACTATTTTCTCCGTATGATCATCAAGCCATGTTTGTTTAACATAGCTTATCACTGCTGGTTTCCAAGAATAAGTACTCTCCAAATTCGTCAAATTGATCTCGTACCATCCATAGTTTTGGAATTGATGAGTCTTTTCCGACTTGTTCTTTCAAACACCAAACCCGTGGACTCATCTTGGCAAATTTTACCGACTCTGGTAAGGATTGCTTTCCCAATGTGCCAACAACATAGCATATGGTGAGTCTTTGGGAAAATCTCAAGCAAGGGATTAATTAACCCTTTCTCTCGGTCAGTGATAGTGACATCAAGACTCACGTCCTCACAAAAAAGAATATCTCAACTGCTGAAACACCCACTTGTAGCTGATCTCCGACTCGTCTCTCATAATTGGAAACCCGCCAGTGAAGCTCTTGCCGTCCGGAGTATGACAAACTATCTCAAACAGAGGCAACTAATACTCATTTGTCTTGTACGTGGAATCCAACGCAATCACATAAGGAAAAGTACGCAGCAATTGAGCACCAACTGGATGGACTATAAATAGATACTCAATCTCCCCCGTTTCTAACCTAATCACAGGCCAGTTTAGATAACCATGTGTAGATGCATACTGGAAGAATTTTTGAATAACGGTGCGCCCATCACATGCCTAAACGTTCAACTTCTGTTTGGCGTTATAAATTGTCCATTGCGTGATACGACATTCTGGCTCAGCGTTAAGAATCAAATGCATGATGGATTTCCCCTTCACATGGATTTCTGTCAAATTCTTGAGCATATCCATCCCATTCTTTCTCAAATAACTACCTTGATGATGACACCGCAAATCCATAACTAATGCATGGTCATGGAGTTCGTGGATGACAACTATCTTGAAAAGGACATCCGGCATCTCTATAGCTCGTAACTGAAAAGGGCATCGACATTTTTTGGTGGATGTACCCTTCCTTTTGGCATCTTGATGCACCAAGATGTCACTAGTGTATTTTCCCCCTCCGCAACACTGGATGTCGAACTTCTCCTATGCGGTCTTTCTTTACCAACGATTTCACTAAGAAGAAATATGCTCTCATGCCAATTTGTCTTCCGGTTCATATGCATCATTAGAGGTAGCAAATGATTGATCAGTTTGAACAAATGGCTATAATCGACACCATTACCAGAAAACTAATGCAAAGGAATATGAAAATACAACAAGCAAAACATATTAATAAATAAATTTTTACAGAAAAAATATAAAAAAAAAAAAGTTCGGTGTGACATGTCCGCGTGCTAGGCACGGACGAACAAAGGACTGGTTCGTGCACTATACACGAAACTCTCCCTAGTTGTCCATGCACTAAGCACGCAGTGCCCCTGGGGAACTTGTGTACTATACACGAACTCGACCCTAGTTCGTCCCTGTCCATTACACGGATAGGTCACAAAAATTCTTTTCTTTTTTCAAATAAATTAAAGTACAAAAAATATTAAAATTAGAAAAGGTAAATTTTCACTTACATTGTCATCATCACTCTCCATTATTGCTTGTTTTGAAATAATTAATCAAGTTTATGTGAGGTATGGAAGAGCATATAGACAAAACAAGGGAGGAGGAAAAAGATTAAAAAAATTAGAAAGGGTAAAAATTGGAAACTAGTGGATTTTGCAGGCTAGTTTTAGTATAATTGCGGGCAAAATATAGATGCACCTCGAAAAGAATTCTCTTGTTTCCAAAAAAGAAAATTTGAGAAGAAATGCAACAATTTGGGTCAGTACCCAGCGACATATTCACTTGGTGCCCAACAGATAACGCAATATTCACTGCATCTCCAACAACGCAGAGGAGAAGCCTATGGTCATTGCGATTCCATATGAGATGCATCTTCTTCCTTCTTTTGGGAGGCGCTACCTCCGTAGGACGAACCTTCACAATTAGGGGCTTTGCCTTGGCTTTCTTCTTCGGTGGTGGGAGAGGTTTCTTCTTCGGTTGGCTTCAAGGTTTCGCTTGTGTATTGAGCTCTTGCTTCTCGTTCTCCCTAGACTCGTTGCGCTTGTTGGAATCCCGGGAGATCATCCACGTAAGGTAGTGGCCTGTCACAAATGGCGACAAGGTCTTATTGGGCACCAATCAGAAAGAAGAAATTATACTCTTCTAAAATCCTTAAGAATTTTACTCATATTCTCTCATATATCTCCACATTAAAAACCCACAAAAATATCCATTACAAAAAAACAAAACACACTCACAAAAATAAAAATTTTGTGCGCTAGAAAGTTTCAAGAAAATCCCGACCTCAAGTAGGCTCTCGAGGGTCATAAACCCCAATGATCGTCTTGGGAGCAGCTTTCTAGTTTTTTCAAATTTTTATTCTTTTATTTTGTTTTCTTTTTGATGTCATGAAATAAGAGGAAATAATAATCTCAATTTTTTTTTTCTTTTATTTTTTACTCTTATTTTATTATTTTTATGTACATGTAATTTCATTTTTTTTATGTCATGAATTTAGAGATATAACAACTCAACATTATTTTCTCTAATAAAATGACTTTTATTTTCTATATCATATATCATATATATATAAAT